>JAUZNC010009240.1:3903-28350 GCA_034780395.1 Vannuccia rotundouncinata | reverse complement strand
TACACCGTTTGAACGTTTGTACATCATTTATATAACTCTATACACCGTTTAATCTTCGACATTTAAGTTTTAATTTCGACAAATTCTATTTAATTTAAATCGAAAATGATTGACGATTCTTTTATTATTTGTGTATTAGGAAATGTCTTTAAAAAGTTAAGATTCATATTTCAACTATTGTATAAATCCTCATCAATGAATTCGATATACATAGTCTTTCACAACCATTCTTCGTGAATCAAACTTGGAATTTCTAAGAAATAATCCATTCAACTTTCAATTTATAATTGGCATTTAAATCGACCCACATGATGGCTTCAATGCATTTATGATACTTCCAATTATTAAAATTTTACAAAAGTCAGTTTCTCGCCATATCCACCGGATGACAATCGATCATTATATGATCTAATACATTTCATTAAAATTTCGTAATAATGACTCATTTTTAAACTTTCTTAATTGCAAGAAGGTTCTCCAAACCGCAATTTTTTCAATAATTAGGAAATAATAATCAGACTTCTTGATTTCATGTAAAACTGAAATTTTTATTTTAAATTCCTTCTGAACTAATTATAGCTATGGGATTGAGGAATCGAAATTTCAATAATTCGCAATTATTATTTTTTTAATTTATACTATTAATGGAATACCTTATTTTAAAACCTTATTGTTTTGATGTATAAGCTGCATCATTAAAACAATCGTTTGTCAATAATTCTAAGAATAAAATAATAACACAATTAATTTCAACTGAGCATGTTTATATAAATAAACGATAAAGTCTAAACATAATTTTCATCGTTTTTATTTATTTTTCTCATATGCGCCATGCCATGGCTTTTCGTAGAGCTGATGTCATCCGTTCAGCAGTAAAATTAGGTAAATTTTCAGTTAAAAATTGAGAAATGTCCTCGATTGAGTCAAAATGCGTTTTTTGGGCTTCCAGTCTTGGGAATATGCACCTATCTAGATTGTTCATCACGTTGTTTCGTCTCAGACTTTCAATTAGGAAATAAAGTCTATCTTTAGTACACTCCATACCAAAATAATCTGCTGCACACTTCGCGAATTACAAAATTAATCAATGATAGATTTCTATTTGAAATTCCAGTAGGTACTAAATAGATATCCGCTAATTAAAAAATGACAATCACTTGTTTTTATTGATACAGCCTATATATAATGATTCAATTCTAAATATTAATAATAATTTTATGATGTTGCTTTTCCAAATTAATTATAGTAAAGCTAGCAATACTTTCCATTTTATAGTAAAAAATAGGATATATAAGGATGACAACAGAAAACTAAAATATAATTAAATACAAAATGACTTAATGCTATTTTTGAAACGAATTTGAAACTAATCATCAAAAAATTTTGGCCATATTAAACACTTTAATGTGATCAGTAAAAATGTAAATTCTACTTTTTGTATAAAAAATCATTCCTCTCTTTTGTATGAACGAATTATAAACTTTGATTTTTATAAATGTTAAAATGTTTGTTAGAAGATTTTGTTAAGTCTATATATAGGAGAAATGGAAAATTTAATTTTCCTTGAAATCATTATTTTGTCGTGTTTTGTTCACATTTTGTGTTTGTTTTAGATGATTTCTGTTCATGGTATATTTTCCATCTATACATCTGATAACCAACACTAGTATATGAGGGTATATACCTATTGATAGATTATTAAAATACGTCTTTGAGTCACGCTAACATTTGGGTCATTAAATATAGCCGAGGCAGCGTAAATATCCTCAATATTCCATTATAAACCTCTCCATTATCTCCATACTGAGTTGGATATTCAACTCTATGCTGCTTCAAAGAGTGTACAGTTATAAATTATTTGATCGTGTCCACAGAAGCAAGTCCATGATCTTCCAAAAATTCGAAGCTGAGTCTGCCGTATGTCTTACTGTCCCCTGAGTGGTTTCAGTTCCGTTTGAACTTCGTCTCTCCCTCGGATCAATAGATTCTTGAACTGTAAAGAACAAGCTATACAGACGAAAGTTGCCTCCACCATTGAGCTCTCGTCTTCTCCAATCCTGGTTCGCTGTTTCGCTTTCCTCTTCATAATATAGTTTCGGCGATTTCCTCCCCTTCACCTTCAGTGCATATTTATTTGAAAGTCTCTTGCGCCTATATATGGGAAGTACATTTAGTGAAGAGGCAAAGGAGATCAAGAGAGGGGCAAACAGGAAGTCGAAATATGGCGATGGTTCTTCTGAAGTTTACATGTTAAGCGGATAACAAAGTAATGGATAAGATATGTAAAAATATTTATCAAAATCTAATTTAGCTTTTTCGGCTTTTGAAAAAATCAATGATTTTCAATATATTATAAATTTCCTATTTACATCCTCTTGAATGATTATAAGCTGGTTTATATTTACAAAAATTTCTTTATAAAACCAATCATTTAATTTTCAATAATTTGAACAAACAATGGTTTTATATTACGAATATATTTCATTACATAACGCTTAAATACAAACGCTTGATATACAAAAAGGGAAATTTACTTTTAAATATCAATATAGGAACAAAATTATTCTCAACATTCTCCAAGAAACTATATATCGATGCCAAATTTAGATATTAAATGTTATACTCTAAATTTTTAACTTCGTTGTAGTAATGAAAATGGATTGGTGATGTTTGCTCAAAAGAATTAAAGTCTATATGTTGCCTGATAGACAAACGGAATTGACAAAATTGCTGGCTAATGTTTGCTTTCAGCTTTCCTGCCTTATAATACAGCCAAATGTAGCAGAAAAAATGTAATGCGTTCACCCCAAGTTAGGTTGGCATTGTTTATATGGGAGGACAGGAACAAAGGATATGCCTGTATCTAAACTCAGATGTTTTATCGCTATTTTAATCAAAATTTGAGGGCAATAAGGGAAATTTGATTTTTTCCTTTCAATTTATTTTCTTTGATTGAAAAAATGTATTCTTCAAGCTACAAGAGAGAATTATAAATTCAGGTCGAATATTAATAGTCATAATGAGTTGTTGATAATGTAATTATAATTATAATACATTTTAAATAGATATTTCCTTTAATAATATAAATAAAATTAAATATATATATATGTTTACATTATATTATATTCATTATAAAACTTTAATTCAAGAACAATTACTGTATTTCATGTTTATAACTATAAAAACAATCATTCTTTACGTGACAAATTGGTAGTTAAAAATTAAGCAATTATTTTCTACTAATGGTGTATCATATGTTCATTATATGATATATTTAAATGTTATAAATGTTAAAAAAACTTTTGTTAAAATTAAAATAATTTTATTTATAATTTTATAATTTTATTTATAACATACTAATAATAAAGCTATAAGTAGTAGAAAGTAATTTAATATTTTTTTAAAAAGAATTAAAATTTGAATTGCTGACATTCGGGACTCAAATATTCTGCGAAAAGTTCGTTCTAAAATGTGAACAAAAATATTTCTAATTAATTAACTATTATATTGTTCAAGTAAAGAAGTAATTTCGAGCTGATTCAAAAATATACTGAAAATGAACAGAATAAAACATATATAATGTATAATGATTGATAATAATATAATTATATGTTCGTCTTTTGATTTGTCTTCATAGAAGTTAATATTGATTGATTTCTCCAAAATTTTAGAGCCTATTCTGTTATTAAATAACGATAAAAGAACAATCTATTCGATATTTAAAATTTATGTAATAAATTTCCCCTTTTTTCTGTTAAGATTTACAGAGACAGTAAATATAACACAAAAATTTAACTTTATTATATAATAAGAGTTATAATAAGAGTAATAATAAATTATTATACAAGTTGGTATAAAGCCAAATGCTTCCACAATGTTCCACATATAATAAAAGTGCGCGCATATAAAAACTTGCAAAAGGGGAAATGTAAAGTAGAAAAACGCGTATGAGCACTACTGTAGGTACATGTATGTCTCCTATTAACACTAGTCAACACTGGAATAATACAAATCATCCAAAATTTTTCTTTCTCTTTTCATTTTTATTTACAAATTGATCTGCTATTAGTTTAACAGGGATGTTTACTGTCTTATCCTTGTTCCAATTCAAAATAGCCACACTGTTGAACCTTTGTTGATTCATTGTTGCCCGAAGCCAAGTCTTCAAACGACGGGCAGCGGAAAATGTTCTTCTCCTGTGGCTGATGTTGCCCGCATGACCAACAGGAGTCGACAAACTTGCAACACATCTAGAAAATAGATAAAAATATTTATAAAAAAAACAAGTAAATAAATTTTGCAAATATTGTTATTTTATACATAAAAAAACCTTTGATAGGCATTCTTTCCGATGTTCTCATTTCCTTGATGCCTTGGACAACATTTGTTAGACACTGTATGTACTTCCTGTGATTCCACCAATTTTCTGAAAATGGTCACTTGGGCAGGTAACATGTCGCAGTCCATGTCGTCATATACTTCTCATTAACAAGAGTCTGCTTCTCTCCGATCTCGTCTCTTGTCCCAGATTTTACAAGTAACGTTTCCATTACGTTGAATGGTTTTAAGCTGGGTTACGAGAAGTATCCAGTTGATGAGGAAATAACATTATTAATTACTTCGTAATACAGCAGGCGATAAGAATCTCTTGGTGAATCAAATACCCCTCACCTGATCCAATTTCAAAACGAATTGGAGCTCATCGATGTCGGGGAAGTGTAGGTGAAGATAGGAAGTCGTGTTTCTTACTTTAAAGTAGTGTGACTTCAAAGAAATTGTCGAACTGACCGCGCACAGGGGAAATTACTTCAATACACAATTTAGGGACAGATTGGTCGCTGATGCTGACATTGAGGAACTCTGTAGTGTTCGAGACAGATTGTCAGAGTGTGAGTAGAGCAGATATCCCAAGCTCAGACGAAAGAAAAAATTGAAAAGCTTCATCTGAGCTTGATAACCAATAATTCGGCATTTTACTTCATGTTCTAGTTGTCCTTCAAGAGACTCATCCCAAGTTTCCATTAGAGCTCCTTAGTTTTCCAAAATACGTGAGAAGCAAGCTGCTCTAACTGTCCATCGAGTCTTATTCAGTTTGAGTATTCCGCCAATACCATGTACCTCTTCTTGGTCAATGTAAGATTTCATCTCATCTAACATATGCTCACGCTTAGGTGAATAAATGATCAATGTGACAATTTCTTTTACAATTGCTCCGTGGTCCCTGTATATGTCATATGCAACCATCCCTGAACCCCCAACACACACATACACAATATATTTTTTTGTTTAGAAATACATCTATGTATATATTTTTAATTATAAATTGTAAAGTATATTTCTTTGATAAGATTTAATTCAATATTAAAAAATGTTTTGTTTTATAAATATTTCTAAAATATTTTCATTATTATAAAAATTATTATGAATATTGATTGCTAATAATTATATATATATATTAAGATTGTTATGTATCAAAGAGATTGTATATAAAGTGTGAACATATATTAAAAATGTTAATTATCAAATATATATATTTCTAAAACATTAATATTTCTTATAAAATATCAAAAAATGTTATAATTGCATTGAATTATTATAATTATATAATAGAAAAATATAATGCAAAATATTTAAAATAAATAATAGTGTTTTAAAGGATTAAGGTATAAGTTTTCATGGTAATATTAAATAGCGCACATTTTAATTTTTTTATATTAATTGTTAAAGTTGCCTTTTACGACGGTATGTTAAAATTCAGATTTTCAAAAACGTGTTATCTGCATTTCTATTCGCTGAAAATTTCGAAATATTTGTGACATTGATAGTGATGGATTTTTGGATTATGGATAGATTTAATATATTATTCATTATAGATATTCTAACTTTAAATTATTCATTTCATAACTTTAATTACAATCATGGAAACATAATTATTAATCAATTAACATTTATTATTTAATCAAGTTTTTTATTACATTATAAATATTAAATTATTATATTGGAAAAGTAAAAATGCAATACATACCTTGTGATGTAAATTGATATCAAGTCCTCATCACTTTTAGATTATTATCAACTCAATCATGACAATTCCATTCGAATTCATATTTCAAACATTCAAAACAATATATTCAAATCACTTGTTTCAGTCATAGATAATAATCAATAATTACTTATTATAGGTACAACAATAGTTTTGGCAGAAAACACCTCCATCTTGCTGGTCTAATTCAAAATTACATACAATATGAGGCATTCACTCAGCTAATATATAATCTAATATTGAGAAATCCAGTTAATGAATATTATTAAATTGTTTTTTTACAAACTTCTTTTATTATTAAAACTTAAATAATTTATATTAGTATATAAAATTTATACAGCAATAAAAAATTGCAGTTTTATTATATACATATGTAGGAAATATAATATATAGAATTCTCACAGTCCTATTATTCTATTATATATGCCTACTATTTATAAAGCAAATTTTATAAATTTTATTTATAATTGTGATTGAAACCTAATATTTTATTTGAAAAATAGAATCATATAATGAGTATGAAAAATCAAAACAAACAAATGAAAAAAAAATATTGTAAGTAAGTTTTATATTATGCAATTGTTAGGTTATTTAATTTATTGTCAGTAATCCACTAGTTGAAACCAAAAGCAAATGAGCAAATTTTGAGGTGCTAGTATGTTTTATTTATAATAATGACTAATATAGTATTCTTGGGTGTAAGTATTATTAATTATTTTGCAGTTCTATCTGCTACTGTATGAAATCTGAATGTGGCAATATGTCAGTTATGTATACAAAATTTCCATTTAATATTACATAACTATATACAGATAAAATACAATACAATGAAATAAAAAAATACTCTGAGTAAATCTAAAGAGAGTTTTATATTTTACTTTATTTTATTTTATGTTATTATATTCATTTATTTGCACAAACTAAAAAATTGTTACCCAAATAATAAAATAAAATTATAAATGGTTTGAAAATGGATGAGAAAATAATGGGCACAATAATAATTATTGACATTGTCATAATCTAACATTTTAAGCATAATTAATTTGTTTGATGAAAATATTTATTAATTAAACATTATGTAAACTTTTTGAATTATGTAACCTCTTAAAGTAATTCCATATTCAAAACTATTTTGTTATTTTAATTACCAATATTACTATTAACATTTTTCAAGGAAGCAACAGGATCTTTTTTGCTGGTAATTAATGGTAAGCTCTTTGGCATGCAGATTCCTGTTTTATCTATAAACAGATAAAAAATGATTACAATCTTAGGTATACAAATACCATAGAATGGTCTGTGGTTGATAAACTGTGACCTGTCTTATCCTTTTCTTACCTGCATGGAACAACCAGGCATTATCTATTAGGATAAATGTTTGTATAACATTTAATACTTTTACCCACAATATCAGTAAGAACTTAAAGAAGCTATATAGTATAGTATTTTTGATTTAATACAGTTTATCCCATTATAACATTTTCTGATATAATGTACATTCAGATTTTCTTTGCATTGTTCAGCCAAAAATCCTATTTAAACACATATACCATATCTCACATGTAAAGTACTTTTTCATTGTCCGATATCATACTTTTGATATCATAATAGTAAAAAATCTGGACTTTTATTTATTGGTTAGAATTTTCAAAAAGTGACTTATTACAGTTAGTTTTTTAATATGATTAGATTTAAAGCTATGCTAATTTAGCAGACAAAAGTATCAGTAGAATCAGTCCAATGCTACCTTTTATTTCGAAATCAATCAATAAAAAGATTTAATGTTGACTAATCAATCTTTTATTCAAACCTTTAAACCATCACATTATAAAACATCTGATCAAATTTTTTCTAGATTACAAGATGGCACCACCAACTTCTCCAATACCAAAAATGGATGAAAATAAAATGTTCCAATTGAAATCAAAAGCCATCAACTATTACCAGTCAAATGGAGTTCCACAAAAGATGGAGAGTGCTCTTAACTCAATGTTTTTTGAAAACCCATCTGATGTCTATGGTTACCTGGTAGGTGGCATTAAAAACATATTTCACAAATGTCAAGATTTTACTAATAAATTAAAACATCAAAACTTGTGATATTGAAAATAGATCTTTTTAACCTATGAATAATTTCTTCTGTATTATTCAGTGTAAGTATTTCGAAGAAGCATGTTCCGCACCCACTCTAACGCGAATAACTGCCTCCAAAACCTTGGATACAAGGGGAATGCCGACACTCGGTATTGACGTCTACTGCAACTACAAAAACTCAGAACAGGTCAGTTTATCTCTCATAATCTCTTTGTTTTTAGATTGTTTTCACCAACACGAGGTGCTGAACCATTTTTTATTGCAATAATTTAATTTTAAAATATGCCTAATTCACCGTCGTCCGCTTCAAAGCAGAAGATCGCCAGCATAATCTACCCCAATCACATCTCCACATACGACCACGCTCCAGTGGAGGAAAGAGACGCCGAAGATGAGGAGAGAAGATTGGGTCTGGAGGCTGCCATCAGTCTTATTGAGGAAGTTCTGTCTCGGCAAGTTGTCTCTATCAATGAAGACCCCACAGACCAGCGACTGATCGATACGTTTCTTGTGTAATTAGAGTTTTTACAGTTCCTTCAATCAGTTTTTGGTTTTTGCATTATAGTCTTCAAACAACTATTTCTGGTTAAATATATAGAAACATTCTAAAGGTCTGCTTCATCTAATAGAGAGGATCTAGATCGTCGTCAACGCGAGGCTGAAGAAGCCCAAGCTCTGCTCGAATCTTCTGAAGAAGTTCAGGAGGCCATGAAGAAGGAGGCTGGATCCAAAAACAGCAAACCTGTTGTAAAGTCCGCCACCAAGTAAGCCAGCACATGTACCCAATTGTCTACTTTCAAGTTTTATTAGTCATGATTACTCAGTTGGATTTTATTTAGAAGATTGCGTAACATATTATTTGGAATTTATGTTTAAATTTTGCTATTAAAACAATATTCTTAGACAACATTCAAAACTATGCAAAATTATTCAAATACGCAAGTGGTTAATCAGATAGCAAAGACAGTAAAATTATGGATAATTAAAAGATTTTATGTTGTTGCTTTTTCGAAAATTTGCTTTTAATAATTAAAATAAACACTTATGAGAAATGTTGGATATTTTGATATTTATTATAACTATTTCCTGCTCAAAGAGATCGGAATTCAAGAAGGTGACATCAAATGATTAATTGCACAATTTATGCTGTGTTCTGCCGTCATTATTTGTGTATTTATGCTGTGTTCTGCCGTCATTATTTGTGTATTTATGCTGTGTTATTCCGTCATTAATCGTGTATTTATGATGTGTTCTTCCGTCATTATTCGTGTATTTATGCTGGGTTCTTTCGTCATTATTTGTGTATTTATGCTGTGTTCTTCCGTCATTATTCGTGTATTTATGCTGTGTTCTTCCGTCATTATTCGTGTATTTATGCTGTGTTCTTCTGTCATTATTCGTGTATTTATGCTGTGTTCTGCGTCATTATTCGTGTATTTATGTTGAGTTCTGCGTCATTATTCGTGTATTTATGTTGAGTTCTGCGTCATTATTCGTGTATTTATGCTGTGTTCTGCGTCATTATTCGTGTATTTATGTTGAGTTCTGCAGTCATTATTCGTGTATTTATGTTGATTTCTGCGTCATTATTCGTGTAATTATGCTGTTTTCTGCGTCATTATTCGTGTATTTATGTTGATTTCTGCGTCATTATTCGTGTATTTATGTTGAGTTCTGCGTCATTATTCATGTATTTGTGTTGAGTTCTGCGTCATTATTCATGAATTTATGTTGAGTTCTGTGTCATTATTCATGAATTTATGTTGAGTTCTGCGTCATTATTCATGTATTTATGTTGAGTTCTGTGTCATTATTCGTGTATTTATGTTGAGTTCCGCGTCATTATTCATGTATTTGTGTTGAGTTCTGCGTCATTATTCATGAATTTATGTTGAGTTCTGCGTCATTATTCATGAATTTGTGTTGAGTTCTGCGTCATTATTCATGAATTTATGTTGAGTTCTGTGTCATTATTCATGAATTTATGTTGAGTTCTGTGTCATTATTCATGAATTTATGTTAAGTTCTGCGTCATTATTCATGAATTTAGGTTGATTTCTGCGTCATTATTCATTGATTTATTTTGATTTCTGACGTCATATAATATTGATTTTTTTTTAATTTAAATTTATTTATATTTTGGTAAATTTAAATTTATTTATATTTTGGTAAATTTAAATTTATTTATATTTTGGTAAATTAAAATAATCAGTTTTAAAAACATATAACTCTTTTCTTTTTGAAAGTTTGAATAAACAATAACTTTGTTTCTATTTGATTTTTCACATTGAAGAGTGACGTTTCTCACCAATTTTCGATATTTTTAAAGTCTGTGTCAATTGTATCGACTTTTTATTTCTACTAGAGGATCGTGTTTATCAATATCAAGAAAAAATTAATTAATTAGATGTACAACTAAATCAGTTGAAAAAATGTTCTATTTTTAAAAGATCAAAATGTTAACTGATAATATCACAGTTTTGTAAATAATTTAACATGATATTTTGTTATTTAATTGATATTCTTTGTAATCTTTTTTTATGTTGCATTGTCCTATTTAGTATTTTCAAAGTAATGAGATTAAATTGTTTATTATTTAAAAAAATGTTGTTTAAACATACTATTTTTATGATTTTTAAGTGATAGAAGTGATATGTTCTACGCTGTCCTATCATATTTACTTAGTAGTTTACCATTCTTGGCAGGTTAAGCTTTTTCTAAATTTCAATCTTATATACTAATATAGCATTTATTAACTATACTAACATCAATTAACTCAATATATAACTTTCCTTACTACTACAATATGCACCAAATTCACGATATATCGGAACAATTATGCATCATTTTATAATTAAATAACTTTTAGAGCACAAGTTTTTGCGGACAGAAATTGTGTTTTGAATAATAATAAATTTTACCATAATTACAAACTTTTTTAAAAGCAAATTTCATGTCTATAAATTTTTGTTTTGACAAAGAACCAAGACTCCAAAAAGGTGAAAGCTGTATTTGCATTTTGTTCTCTACGTGTGGATTAAACTGTTTAATTATTATTTGTTTTCACTGTAGATTGTAGTAAGCACAAGGTCCGGTAGCATGTTTTTATATTTGACAGATTTATTGTTGTTTACACTTTTGAAAGTATATCACAATCAGTCTATTAGTTACAGTTTACGAGTTAATTTTCTGTGTCTCTATGAAATGTTTTAAGTATATAGTTAAATATTTGCATACAATTTATAGATATATTTTTTACAATATAAATTAATTACCGTTTCATATTTAACTTATTTTAGTTTATTTTTACTATACATCATTTACTAACATACTACTGATATAGTTTATAGTAGCATATTATTTATATAGTAAATAATTAATATATTTAGATATAACTTTTGCATTATCCCTTCACTATTGATAAAATTATTTATTTACGAAATTAATATTTTAAATCGTAATTTAGAGCAAAGAAAGGGGCCACAAAGGAAGTCCTAATAATTCCGGATGCCCCACGCGAAGTTCTATTTCGTGGTTGTGTCGCGGTGGGAGGCCTTTCCATCGCCATATGTCTCGCTGGTGCTAAAGCCAGCCAACAACCTCTCTATGAGTACGTCAAAAAACTGACAGAACAGTCCCAAACTAGAAGGTTGGAAGAACTTTCCGCAGTCATTGCAGTATGCGTTGGGGATACTTCACAACAAGACTTGTTTAAAACACCGCTGCCAATGGTTACCATTTTGTCATCCGGTCGAAGTTTGCCAGGCAAGCAGAATTGTATCAAAGAATTTATGGTTGTGCCTAGACATGGACTAGTGCCACAGAAGGTTAACTTTTTATTATTTAATTAAATTAAAAAATATCTTTTAGTCGTGAAAACTGTTATTCCTCTAATTTGAAACCTCTTTTTTTGTGCAGGTAGTTCAAGACATTTGTGCCATTTACAAAAGTGTTTCAAAGACTGTTTCACTCAAAGGAGGGGTAAGACAGTTCATTGATTTTAGTGGATTTATAAAGCTTATCATACACGTTCTAGTTGTAAAACTTAAAGTTTATTTATAAATTTCAAATATAATTAGCAAACTAAATGGTAACGTTTGATAATAACAATTGATTAAAATAAATTAATCTAAAATGTTGTTTAAATGATTTTGTCCAATAAATGCATTGATTGCTATAGAAAATAACAAATAACAAAATACTGTGAAACTATTTACTGTTCTAGTCAATTCTAGTCAATCTAGTCATCATATTTTATCAGTCGAACTTTTAGTAAATTATCGATCATTTTTAAATTTCAAACATAAAGCGTAATAATGTTTATACATAACGTTTATAATAGCGAAAGAATTGATAAAGATTTATTCGAAATGCGAAATATTATTTTTATTTTTTAAGCGTGGTTTTAAAAAGTTTTAAACATAACAAAATCAGCATATATCAGCAAAATTAACTATATTTATAATTGTATTGTTTTATTATAATTCAATTGTCAATTTCTGTTCTCATGGTCTTTGAAGAAAAAGGTATGCCTGCTTATTCAGAAATGTATAACACATATTTTTAAATATTTACATTCTTTTTCCTAAATATTTTTCCTAAGAATTTTGGTTGCATATTTTGACTAAAGGTTCAAAATTATTCTTTAGATATTATTTATTTGTAATTTGGAATAATTTCGAACCTTTATTTTTAGATTTTATAAATATATTTAAAGCTTTTTAAAATTTATATATTTTAATCTTTTTTTATTAAATTGCTTTTAAGGTTACACTGAATGTGCAATATGTTGTCCCTATAATATTATGTCTGATGCTTTCCCATTTATAATAGAAATTTATTATGTTTTATTTTAATGAATATTTTACAAAGCAATAATTTATTCCAAATTTTCTGTTTGAAAAAAAAATAATTATATTTAGACGTACGATTAAATAATCATTATTAATAATAATAATCAATTAATAATCAAAAATTATCAATATTAATAAAATAATCATTCTGTTTAAATTTAACCTGTAGATGTTGGCTTAAGTTTATAGAATGGATTTTATTTGTTTCTAAATTCGACTGTATAGCTTTGTCTATAAAGTACAAAACAACACGCTTTTTAAACAAAAATCCCAGGAAAGAATTCCTGGAAACTTGAACGATTGAACGTGCCTAGAAAGGATAATGGAGTGCGTGCTGCGATAGTTGCAGATGAGTCAAATATTGCCTAGATGAGAGAAATAGAGTAAAGCTCTGTTGAATTCAACACGGAAATATCGATTTATTCCTAGCAAAACTTTGTTTCCTCGTGACTTGACAGACATTCCACTAATATATATATGGCTTTCACAGTTATAAAAGCACACTTTCACCGCTTTTCGTTCATCCATTAACCCTTCACTACAATATTTATCGCTGACAGCAGTAAATTGTATGATCGCCTCTTTTTTTAGCAACTTACCAAATATTTATAAAGGATATAGAATGTATCGTCGATGGCTATTAGTTCAAGTTGTCAGTTAGTTTTTCTACTGATCCTTCTATCTATTTAACTATACACAGTACTATAAACTATATAGAATCGAGGGTTTATCCAATTGCCCCCTAGAAAAGGGTCGTGGTGGCTTTGTAGGATAGATTTTCAGAGGGTTCTTTTCCATTGTAAAGTATTTGTTGAGTATTGGCGCCTAGACATATATTATTATTTAATTAACATTTTGGTAAATTGAAACAATCTAACACTAGTGATGTTTGATTAAATATTTTTTTTAATTTTCATACAACGTTTGAAGTTGGGATATATAAACGGTAATTAAATGCTTCATCTAAATATTCCATTTCCCCTTGTTGACAGGCAATAAACCTCTTTGTGAACGACATTGGCGCGCTAAATACTCCGCTGGATCGCCCGGAACAAGGAATTGATTATATCCTCAATGCTTTGAACACTTTGGAGCTTCAAGATGACTACCACCTAGTTCTTAATGTTGCAGCCCACGAGATATTTGATTATGTGTGTAACAGTTTTCCCATAAATTGTACCTATTTCCTTTTATTACAACTTATAGAAGCATCTAAACATAGTTTAAGCTGTAAAACTTGTTTTCACATTTTTCATATTTTCACATTTATAATTCTTTATGTTTCTTGTTCTAAAATTTAAAAATCCGTCAAGATTTCACTCTTTTAATTCTCTTTAATCTATTCGCTTTCCTCTCTTGAATCTTCTCTTTTTATCTTAAATTCTTTCTTTAAAAATCTAATATCGTTAATCAATTTTATTTCCTCTCTTTAATCTCTTCCCTATTTTTTACCTCTTCTCTCAACTTTCTGTATTATCTTCTCTCTTTCTTCTCTATTTAGGATAAAGGGAAATACGAAATTGTTTCGGGACAACAGAAAACTGCTGATGAACTGGCAGACTTCTTCGCCGATATTCTGGCTCGGTATCCATCGATCATTGGTTTGATTGATCCGATGCGCAAAGTGGTGGGTTCCCCAATTATACTCTATATATCTCATGCGATACATTTTGAGTCAAATATTTGCTGATATGGTGTCCTGTGTCTCTTGCAACAATTTGCCGAGAACTTATTATAAAGAATTATTCATACAATATTCTCTCACTTAGATAATAAAGCTGAATAATTTACAGCGAGATGATTAGTCAGTCTCATAAACTTTTGACAGATCTGTGGAGAATATCTGTTCTCCCCTCCCCTCCTTCAGTAAACCAGTGATTCAATTACCCTCTCACAAGACCGAATAATTCTCATCTCTTTTGCTGTCTCCACTATTCTCGCATTCTAAAATTCCCTCTGAATTAGTTATTTCTCGAACTTCAGGAAACTGAAGCCTGGATGAAGTTATCCGAACGTGTCTCTCCTCAGTGTCTCATCCTGGCTAGTAAAGCGCTTTCGAGTCCGGGAGCCTTCCTCAAGGATGACCTTCTCTCGACCTTCCAGATTTCGGGGGGACTGCTCCACTGTCGCTCGAGGAACACAGTAACTGAACTGGTGGACTCTGCTGTCAAAATGCGAGGTTCGCAGAAAATGTCGCTTATAAACTATAACAATGTTTTAGGAATTTGAGGATGAAAATATCAAGTGTCAAAGATTTTTGGAACTTTATTTAGAAAATTTGATTTATTTTATATGATCGATATAAATTCCGCTGGTTAGTTTACTTATTTGTCGAACATTAGATAGAACTTTCCTGTGAAAGGCCTAATATTCAAAATATGCCGGTACTAGATTTTCCTATAACGACAATTTCATCAATATAGTCTCGACACATTTGTTAGGTCATTACTGTAATTATAATCTTTCCACGAGTTCAATATGATTTATTGTAATCTGTAAAAAATATTCTTTTATAAATTTTGTTCATAAATTTTTCATTTTCAAGAATAAATATTGTAAACATTTTCTCTTTATCAACCTGAGTGTTTTTCCAAAATCTTGAGATATTAAATCAATAGCTTAATAGATTAGTACAACTTTAATTAAATACCATTAGAGTGTAAAACATTTTTTAATCGTTCAATATATATAAATAGTTTTTTTTATTTTTCACACTTTGTTTATTTTTAGAAAACGGCATTCAAGTGGTGCTGTCCACAGAAGTTGCTGACACAACAGACAACTGGATTGTCGAACTGGTAATTCAAATTAATGAAATGTCGATCGGTGATAAATAATGTAATATTGCTTTAACCATTTCAACCCGGGGTGGCCAGACTGTCTTGCCATGACAATTCCGTCATTTAATAGAATTAGAGATATTTTATCAAGGATTGTTTACAGTGTTTCATTTCAAATCGTTATGTAATTTATGTTTTTATTGCATTTATTACTAGTACATAAAATTCGTAAATTTGTCAATATTTCGTGAGTATGTGTAATTCGGCACTTTGATCTAAAATATTCAGGAATGGGTGCTCTCTGGGTCCTACAACATATAATGATTTATAACTTAGGTTTTATAACAACAGATTTTCCCATTTTGTTATAGCTATGATGTAAATAATAAAAGTCCTGAGGAGAGAGGTAACTAAGTATAAGGTAAGTTAATCAACCCGGATATTAAGCATAATCGAAATTGTAATCGGTTGAGCATACTAATGTCAACAGTTAATAGACACTCATAAAATTTGTTAACAAATTTAATGTGTGGGGAGACAGTTGTCTAGTAATGAGCAAAATAATGTAGTGCATTGTGAATACAACTTTAGATTATTGCTAAGCCAAAACCATAAAATATTTGCTTATTGGAAAAAATGTTTGTAATATTTTTTCTTGATTGTGGATATGGCAATTAGTTTATATAAACTTATTACAAGTCAGTGATTTATATTCAAAAAAGTGCACAAAAAGTGCACAATCGTTATAAAATTGTTTTCATGTAATCTGTTGAAATTTACCTTCCCATTCGAAATAACATAATGTTCGAACATTTTTTCTTATTTAGCAATGGATTAGTTGATTTAGAAATCTATTTTTTGGACTCCATAAAACTAATGTAATTGTCATGGCAAGACAGTCTTAATTGCCACCCGAATACAAATGGTTAAATCATAAATATATGAAGATATATTTTAGAGAGGAAATCATAGAGATATATTTATTCTATATATTATATAGAGAGGAAATCATAGAGATATAACTATTCTATATATTATATAGAGAGGAAATCATAGAGATATAACTATGCTATATATTATATAGAGAGGAAATCATAGAGATAGAACTATTCTATATATTATAAAGAGATAATAATCAGAAAAATCCCAAAACTTTTAAAAATTTGTTCATCTTTGAGTATTACATGGTTTTATTAATTACTCAATTAAATCAAGTTCTATCAAAATATTTGATTTGTCCTAATTCTAACGGTCTACGTTATATAAAAACAACTAATCGCCAGTTGTTATCTTTGCTCTATCATTGTCAGGCGTTCGGTCTGCAAGCCGATTTCATCCGCGTAGGAGCGCCTTCTCGTGGCGAAAGGATTTCCAAACTACTTTGTTGGCAAAAAACAGTTGAAACTCTGTCTCTTAGCAACCAGTTGGCAGAGGCCCCCGACAGCTTTTCCTTCCCCATTCTGGCCATTCCTGTTAGTCCGCCACCACCGGAAGATCCAGAACACATCGGAGATGAAGAACCAGTCGACATATCGGGTGAACATTCACTGGATCAATGACTCCGGTAATTATACTGATGCAAACACTGTGATACATTTTATTAATTGTTTTGTTTATTTGCACGAATCAATAAATACTTATCTTTTCCCGATTTTCTTACTTTTCTTATATGATTAATTTCATTTATTTAAATAGATTTAATATTATGCAAAATGTTCCTAAATTGCGTCATTTAATTGTATAGAATGATTTTTTCCAAATTGTTGTTATCGTTTGTGCACAATCTTCGAATTTAGTAAAATCAAAACATGCCACTAAAAGTGAATGTAACCCTGTACTAATTGCAACAAAATAAATTTTATAACTATCGATAGCAAATTTTATGGAGAATAACATATTAAAAATCTTCAGATTGTAACATTGTTTTTTTTTTAAATTTCCTGACCTTATAAATTATTATTTTATTATCCATTATAAGAATTTGGGTTTAGACGTTCAAGAAAGAATATTTGCTACAGTCCATGATTATAGATAATAGTCTAATGAATACTTCCAGATATGGACCCACCGCGAAAACGTCCTGTGGCAGAAATAATGGGAACCATTTTATAAAATGACAGTTATTTTGAGAGCGATTATTTTTAACCGGACGACACGAATTGTGATGCAAAATTGCCATACAAATCGTGCATTTGGTGCCACAAGCATGCCATTTAGAACAATTAATGTACTTTAGAACATGTAGATTCTAAAACCCTAATTGGCCAAACAAAAATTCAAAATGGCCGCCCCTGACAAATAAATTGAAAATGGCCGCCCATGACAACATGTAAATTTCCTATCTATATCCAAGAAAAACTTTAAATCGAAATAACTGCTTTATGATGTATTATGGATGCATATAATATATTACAGATATATAGAAAGTTAAAAATGTATATAAAGTATCTAAATACACAATCAATTTTTTTTAAATGTCCATGGATGACGTCATAGACATCTAAAAATTGAACGTAAAAAAATAATTTTGTGAATATCTCAAAAAGAAAGCATCTGAGACGTATAACTGAATTACCAACAGTTTGATACAATGTTGCGATATTTCAAATGTTTTCCGCAGTTCAAATAAATAATACCGACCTATCATATTATAATAGTTTTAAAATTAATATCTCTATGACTGGACATACTGTGTAAATATAATTTAATTAAATGAGTGTATTTAATATTTTGAAGTTAGTAATCATGTATTATAGAAGTGTTTTTACAAATTGAAAAAGCAATGACAGATTTCAATTATTATCATATCATTTACCAAAACAAGAATTGGTTTCGACCTAATCTACGGAAAGTTTATTGCCATTTAGGGCTTATTCTATCAAAACTAAATAGGATAATACCTAATCAATACTTAATAATGCAGTATTTAATATTTTTGCAAACTTATCATATAGTGAACATTATACTTCCTGTGTTCAAAATAATACCTTTCCTCGACTCTCTGTTGGCTCTTAAACACAAACATTGAGCTAACATTGTTTTTAACATTGTAATTGAGCTAACCGAGTTTTTGTCATGTTTGGCTTTAAATAGGCGTATACATAAACTAAAAAATAAAAAATACTGCACGGTTCGTCTATGTCTATGGGAATTATATCAAAATAAAACTATTTAGTAATTATGTAATTAGTATAATTATGAAATATATATTGTTAATCGATGAAATAACTATATATTAAAATTAATTCTGTTGACGCCGTTAGACATTATGGCTAAACGATGTTTTGATAAAACAATATGTCCTGATGTTCATGTATTAAATAAATATTGTAAAAATACTCAAAATGTCGACTTGTTAATGAAAAAAGTTTGCGAAATTATATCAAGTTTAAAGGGAACACTGAAAAACTGGAAGAAATGTCGAAACAAGATCTAAATAAAATTTTGAAAGGTTACTTTATCAGATTGAGGAAGCCTAATGGTGACAAATATCAAAAGCAAAGGTTAGATTCGATTCGTTACTCCATCAATAGAATATTAACAAGAATTGGAAAAAAATAATTGGAAATAATGACATACCTATGTCTAGTGGAAGTTTATGGAATGACCAGAACAAGAATATAAGCGAGTTTGACGTTGATTTTTTAAGTGTCGAGGAAATTAACACTGATTTGTTAATTTCAAAATTTAAAAGCATTGTTCATCTAATGTTTACAATTTTCACAATTGTGCCGTTAATTTTACACGTTAATTGTCTAGCGTGTTATACTAGTTCTAGACGGTTTATATACTATGCAGCATATACTAAATAATCGATATTTTTGTAGTATTGTGATTGTTATAAAAACGATTGATTTTGAATTTACACTATTTTTATTAAAGAAAAAAAACTACGTCATCGGTTAACAATATCGTTAAAACATGATTAAAATTGTATACTGTTTTATACTAAATAATCGATACTGAGCCGTAGGCGAAGTATTGATATTTTTCTGAAATTTTAATCATGTTATAACTATATAATAAATAACAATTAGAAAAAAACTTTATGGTCAAATTTAGGCCTTAATTTTAATGTTTTTAGGATAACATTTGAAGTATGGAATTATATAATAAAAATAAGAATTGTTCATATTGAACCATCTATCCCTTAACTATCTTCTCTCCCCATTGTAAGCTATTGATCGCCAAAGTATGCTTTTACCGCATATTAACCAATCAGATGTTGGTAATAGCTTCTAAGCAAAAGGAGATTTCCATTTTTGAATGACGTAGGTAAAGAAGATCGATACCTGACAACGATCAAGGAGCGTTTTAGTCACATTCATAAGATTTTGAATTATCTTTGGAACGAGAGTAATTGTATTCAAATTATAACATCATAATGTCGAACATGCCAAATATGGGAATACTGAAAGCCTGTATGCCGGACACTATTGACCCCACCAGTCCAGTCGTTCCATATCCACATGTTCATATTGTATTCGGGATCATTCATATTATTCTTGGAGTAGTGTGCTTTATTACGGAAACAATAACTTTAAATTTTTACCCAGCTGAAGTCCCACGAAACATGACTGACGTTTTTCGTCCAAATAGTTCTGAAATTTATAGTGCTGGAAAAACTATCAACATCAACACTCGCAGTAATGGATATATAATTCAGACTGTATACTATATTTTTACAGGATTATTTGGAATGGCTGCAGCAAAATTGCAGAGTCGATGTCTTTTCATTTCAACTTTGATTGTTACTACTTTCGCCTGTTTTGTGGCAATCGGGGCCACCAGTAACTCTATTCAAACCACTCTCCCAGTAAAAGCCACCATACATACCACGGTTGCAGTGGCAGAATTCTGTAACGCGTTGGCTCATACCATATTCGGTTCTATGTATTGCTGTTGCTGTTGCGAAAATTCATCCTATCGACGTCCTCCCAATACCACCTTTGTTGTGGTTCCACCGGCACAGTTGTCTAATCCAGGGGAGCCTCTACAACCCGTAACTTCGAATCGTGTTCAGCAGCCTCCTCAGCAACCAGTAGCAACCAGCACATATCCAGAAAGTAAAGTTCAGCCATCCATGATGTACAGTGGAGGCCCAAGTGTTCAACCACCCATGATGTACGGTGGAGGCCCAAGTGTTCAGCCACCCATGATGTACGGTGGAGGCCCAAGTGTTCAGCCACCCATGATGTACGGTGGAGGCCCAAGTGTTCAGTCACCCATGATGTACGGTGGAGGCCCAAGTGTTCAGCCACCGATGATGTACGGTGGAGGCCCAAGTGTTCAACCACCCATGATGTATGGAGAAGCATCAAATGTCCAGCCTCCTTTAGGAGTATATCCATCAGCTCCACCAAGCGCCCCTCCTCCTTATGAATTCATCGATCCCTTAGAAAAGTCGGGTTGACTGAACTCAAATAATAGTCTCTCATGATTTATCAAATTTGTGATATCTCCTCATTAATTTCGTAGTTTCTTCAGTTTCTTATTAAATAGTACTTATTGTTAATATATTCTCAGCATGTATAATTCTATTTATATCCAAAATTTGATTCGGTTCAAATTATTTAAAAAAACAATAATTGAAAGGAAATCGTGATAACTCATACCTCATTTGTTGCAGGTCCTCTATAATCAATTTACTTGAAAGTGTTTTCAACTTTTAACTTTAACATATCTATAGGGGTTTTTCAAGGTTAAATTATCTCTGATATGATTTCTATACATCTTATAAATCATCTATTTTTTCTTGCCAGTATAACATACCAAACTTTATTCAAACAGGGTATTCACTATATATCCGCTATACAATAATAGATATACTTGCGCAATTTATTTGTTTAAAATATATAAATCTGTCAAAAGCTTTTTCTTCTTGCGCCCAAGATCTTAACTGTAATTATTCATAAAAATTTCAGTATATGCAGATAATGAGCAATATTATTTATTCAATTGATTTGTTAATAAAATATTGTTTTCATCAACCCGTGTAATTTATTTATATTATACCTACTTATATATCAATAAATGATGTTACTATATTTAATTTTAATGTTTTTTTAAATATTTGGGATGTGAAATTTTCCAAATTGTTATCTTGTATATTCACAATTATAAATATCAATACAATAAGCAGTAGTGCACTACAAACTATACATAAGAAAGTAAATCTTTAGAATTGAATAGAATACCGACGGTATGTTAAATTTCAGATTTCGTATAAAGATTAGATAAGGGTCGCATAAAGGTTAAATAGGAGACTTATAAAGATTAAATGAGGGAATGATAAAGATGAAATTAGGGTCGCATAATAAATAAAATAATACAATACTCTTAATTATTTTATCTTATCTATTTGTGTTACTTATTATTTTAAAAACAAAATAGTTTCATCTAATTAGAAACACCCCATTTTTAAAAAATTTGTAGCAATAATTTTATGTTCATAAATTCTTAATATTGAGAATTCTTCAGAAGGTTGACATTATCTAAATAAAGAAATATTATTAATAAATTATGAGATTGAACTTTATAAACTTTCCAAGCTTTATTGATAAGTATAGAAATATTTACTTTGATAAACTAGGATGAAATGTTTTAATTCTGGTCGATCAAAATAAATTAATTTTCGATAATGTTCATAAATGTTACAAAATTATGTTGCATATTACTAAAGTGAGTAGCTGAAAATAGATAAATGATTGAATTATACATAATTATAATGAATAACTATGAGTAACTAACTGTACGCGATATTTACACTACTGAAGTGTCCCGCTTATTAAATTTGCCTTAAAATTCCGCCCTGATCGGCATTATTCGGGTCTGATCGCTTAAATGATTAAACGATTAAATGAAATGAAGTAAATAATTTACTTACGTTATTTATTTAACATAAATTATCAGCTATTACTTTATACATTTAAACAATTAAAATACTTTCTTACTATCACTTATTTTCTTGTGATAGTAAGAAAGTATTTTAATTGTTTAAATGTATAAAGTAATAGCTGATAATTTATGATAAATAAATAACGTAAGTAAATTATTTACTACATTTCATTTAAGCGATCAGACCCGAATAACCGAGCTGGACGGAAAATAACATCAAAATTAATAAGCGATCAGCTCCTAATAATGCCGATCAAGGCGTAATTTTAAGGGAAAATTTAATAAGCGGGACACTACAGTAGTGTAAATATCGCGTACAGTTAGTTACTCATAGTTATTCATTATAATTATGAATAATTCAATTTAATTCAATAAAACCTACTTAATAATCACTTTACCTATTTCAAAAAGAAAATCTCTCCTGATCGGTTATTAAATTTATTAAGAAAATCTGCCCTGCACGGTTATTAGGGCCTGATCGCTTATTAATTTTTTCCTAAATATTCACCCTGCTCGCTTATTTAGGCCTGATCGGTTATTCGGGACACTATAGTAAATAGTAGTATTAAATAAAATAGGTAAAAATTCAAATTTCACAGATTTTAAAATCTTATAAAAATTAATAATGCCCCTGAATGTTTCAATTGGTAAAGGGGTGGTCGTATATAGCAACTAAAAATTAGCACATACCAAATTGACGAACATTAAGATTAACGCGATGCCTTAACTAACTATAAACATTAATATTTTAATTCATAAACATCTATAGTAATTATTGAAACGTACATACAATATAATATCATTTGTATATACATTTTAACATTTTATGTTTTAAATCGTGCAACAGAAGTTTTGTATTTTGGGAATTCAAAGCTTGTAAAGAATCAATTTAAAAAATTGTGTATTAGAGACCAAATGAATATAATGGTGTCGTGCTTCGTAAGCCGAAGGATAATATAATATATTCGTACGTAACACTAATTTTGTAGGTTTGATGCAGGTTTGACACTTTGAATGAATAATCGATAGCTATATGGATAAATTAAAGATATGGCCGTCTATTTATTGGTTTTTAAAAATATACAGAACACATGAATAGCAAAATAACAATGTGGGATAACTATATTTTCTATAAAAAAATGGAGTATATTATTAGTCATATACAATAAGATCATGGACAATATATATATAACAAAAAATTCGGTAGCTTACCTAATTAATACACAATTAATATTGTTGTATTGCAATTAAAGAAATATTAAATAAATAAATATTGTCTAGAATAAAATTCGATATAGTTAAATATATAATATGTAAAATTGGCGCTTAATGAGTATAAGAATGGCTTGCACATGCACTATAATAATATTAGTTATACATAAGATAATATGGAAAAACATTTTAATAATTCAAACACTTAGTTATGTCACTGACTCAAAAATATGCACGAAATGCTAAATCTTTTATGTATATTAACCTTTTTTCTTTAAAAGTTAAATGCAACTGTTATACATTTTTAGAAATATTGTTAATGCATAGGTGGTTTTTCCGATGGATTAATGGATTCATATGATGGAGGAGCGCTTGGCATAACTGGACCAGGGGGGAAAGCCGCCATTGGCTGTTGGACGTTGGAAGGTCCACCGTATGCCATTGGCTGTTGGACATTGGAAGGTCCACCGTACGCCATTGGCTGTTGGACATTGGAAGGTCCACCGTATGCCATTGGCTGTTGGACATTGGAAGGTCCACCGTACGCCATTGGCTGTTGGACATTGGA
>JAUZNC010009229.1:5079-29999 GCA_034780395.1 Vannuccia rotundouncinata | reverse complement strand
GGTATATCTATGAATAAAGTAGGCTAAACATATTCAATAATAATATGTTATACTCTTTTACAAACTATTTATATAAATATAAAATTAATAATTTCGCTCTAATATATATATATATGTATATATATTAATTGTCTTTTCAGTTGCTTATTATCTAAACTTTATTTAATAATATCTTGATCTGCGAGTTGGAGATAACAAAAGCTTAAATAAAATGTGGTTGCATATCCCAGTGTTAGAGAATGTTAAGAACAAACGAACAGTTACTGATGCTATTTAGGAATTCGAAAACAACTTGACATAGAATACATTTATTACACTTGGAAAGATAAAATATTTTTCTTCAATGATTCTGTTGAAAGTTAATTCTTTCATTTTGACATTTCTAGAAGAAAAAATAAATTAGAAAGGACAATCCAACTAAACAATCAATTTAAGTAAAACTCTCACAAAAACACATTACCATCACACTAACTAGAAGCTATAAGCTTTTCAATGTCTTCAATTCATATAATTTAATTACATTTTTTTCTAATGAAAAAAGAGTTTTTTTGTTTAATTAAGTTGTAAACTTATTTTGTTATCCATTATTTTTGTTAATATATATTTATTGAAGAGTTTTAAATTAAAATTGTTTTTGAAGAAAATACTTTTTAAAAAGTTTTATATTAATTAAACTCACGACCCTACCTAAATTAATATATGATGTGATATTTATATAATATTTTTTATTTAAAAATTCAATCAATTTCGTTAAAAGAGTATTTCATTTTAATAATAATTTACTAAACTTTCAAATTTTTCAATATCCCTAGCTCTACTTTGTTAAATTTTTCGGATCAATTATTACTCTAAAATCAACTTAAGTTCAGATATACCTAGTAAAATTAAATGTGAAAACACAAAAAAATATTTTTTAAATGTTATTTTCATTATTTTGAGTAAATTTTAAAAAAATAATTGGGAATTCAATAAGGTTTAGTATCTATATTTAGGTCAAAACAGCATTCTGAATAGCAATTTGAGTAGTTTCCTGAATTGATAAAATTAATTATAGCGTGGTTAAAAACTAATGCAATTTTTTTATTTAAATAGTGTACCAACCGTGAAGAAAAATGAACTCCCCAAAAGTACATGTCCGAAATATGACATGAATTCTGCAACACGTATAGCTAGCTACTAACAGTTTATATACGTTTACTGAAGTCCAAGTTATTACGATTTTTCTTTTCATACAATCCTTTGTTGCGACATCTTTGCTCAGTATAGAAGACAATCGTAGATAATTAGCAGATCGGAAGTCAGAGACTTTAGGGGTCTCCAGATATTTCTCCCGTGTAATATATATGACCTATATTTGGAAGATAAGAAGAGGTATTCTTCTATTAATAATCACAGCTATAATTTAACATCTGTTGTTGGTATTTTTTGATGGTTCAACATTTTTATATTTTCCTGTGACAAAAGTTTATTCTAAAAAAAAGAATTTTCATATACTGGTTATAAATAAGTGCATAAAGATTTGAACTGGACGCTCGTTTTATAATCAAGCGTGAATTGATTTTATTTAAAATTAAGTAAATTTATTAATATTGATTCTGTAAAACAAACATTAAAAATGGTAATTGGCATCTCCTATATTTATATTTTGAGTCTGAAAATATGATTTTGTTCAACATTTTCTGTTGTATTTCAGATGAACCAGAATTTTTGTGGAATACAAGTAAGTGAAATATTGAAACTATTTATCTTTAAAACTATTATAAAACTATATATTTACTGATCTATACCTAGATTGTAATATATAATTGGTTAGGTATATAAAACATATAGTCATAAATTTAATAATCAAAAACGCTATAAAAATTGTTGATGTTGACATTCTGAAAAATTCTTTTAATGTTAAATTTTAATATTTTTATGATACTTTTATTCCTTGACATATTCCTTATTCCTTGTATTCCTTATTCCGCACATATTCAATAAACTATACATTGAATTTCATTTGACTATAATATTTAAGATTCACGTAATTTATATGTTACAAAAGAGATTTTACTCTCTTCAGAAGTAAATTGCGGATTTTTCTAAAAAACTAAAGTTTATTTTAGGAACTAGATTTCTTGACAACTTTCAAAGTCAGGATCTAAATTGTATACAGCATGATAAAGATTTTAATTTAACACGAAATCTAGTTTTCAATTATTTTATTCCCCTTATCAAAAATGATTGTATAATAAGCTAGTTTCTTGATGTGTGGTTTAAAGTCATATGTAGATATCTCTCTGGTCTCCTCAATGTTATAAACAAACATGGATAACTCTCTTATTTTCTCTAGTGATATCTTATCAAGTTGTCCTAAATTAATTATTTAACTTGTTATAGTTCCAGTCCCATTTCCAGAAATGTATTTTAATGATATTATATAAAGTATTTCAATCCTAAAAACATTAACATAAAAGGCAAAACATGTTAATAATAAATAGTGTCTAATATTAAAGGCTCCCATTTCTGTATCCAAACATATAGGTCAAATTCAGCTTGCAACCTTATAGGCGATTGTATTAAATTCTTTGCTAACCCATCGCTATAATAATGTATTGAATAAAATACAATCAGTGATTTTTTTCTTTTCCGTATCCAGTTCCTGAAACAAACTGTTACACATTATGAGAGATAGAAAAGAATTTTTCTTCTTTTGAGTAGAATATTTTTGTTTTGTCTTGTCAGTCGCTTATTATCTAAACTTTAGTAATAGCTTGATCTGCGAGTCGGAGATAACGAAAGCTTATATTTTATTTTTTTATAAATAGACTATATTATTATAAACTATAATGATTACTGGAATGATTACTTTGTTATGAAATAAAAATAATATAAAATTATATTTATTCAAAAAAAATGTATTTGTATATCATGAAGAATACCTAAAAACATGTCCATAATTATGAGAAAAAATATCTGATATCAACGATAATTTTAAACAATTTAGTTCGCACAATCTTATTATTAAGAATTAAAATTCCAGATTTTATTTTAATTGAATGATTTTTGTTTCTGAAATGTCTGTATACAATTATATATTTCATCGATTGACAATATCGTTATATTTTATAATTTACTTGAATACAGATTGTAGATCTAGAATATTCTAATGTTTTAATTTAATAAATAGTTCATATAGTTATTTTATTGATAAAAACACTGCTATGCGAATATGTGTATTCAATATTGGAACTTATCTATAATGTATTACATGTATTGTATGTATTTTAGATATATATATATATATATTCAAGTGGCAATTTTATTACACTGATATAATCATAAAAATCCAAATATACTAAACAATAAATAATATTATAAAACTATGGGTACTATGCCATTTTTTGCCATTTTTATACCATTGTCTAAACAGTATTATTTCTAAATAATTCACGTTAATCAAAAATATAGATGTGGTGTTTGTAATCAATTTAACCGTATTTATTTATTTAACTATTAATACATTGTGTTTCGGGTTTGACAATTTTTTTAAATGGGGTTTCTTTTCTGAATGAGTGACAGAATAATGATTGATTGATTGAATGATTGATTCAATAATGATTGAACCAGGAACAATATAATAGATACATTTTTATTTTATTATAATCAATACGTCTATATTATTTTTAAAAGCGATACGATTTTAAATTTTTGTGATGATAAACTGCTTGTACACATTTTCACAATGAATGTCAGCAAGAAATGTTACAACACCAAAAAAAACATTTAATTAAAATTAATGTCCTTTTTTGATCTGGATAAAATACATGCATGTAGTAGATATTGAAATAGTGTGATGAATAATTTGATCCTGAAAATTGATAAACAAATATGAAATAAACTTATAATATAAAACTAATTATATCATTTTCTGTCTATAACAAAACTGTACAATTGTATTTTATAGATTAATGACTTCCCATACATTTATTTATCTTGTAAGAAAAGAAATATTCAAAAATATTTGATAACAATTAAATTAATCTTTATTTTATTATGAAGATGACATACAGTATAATTTAATAACTTAACTTTTTTGAATGTTAGCTCCACATTCATCGTCATTTGAAGAAAATCAATTAGTCAAATGAAACAAATTAAATAACAATGGAATGAATAAGCTGATTATAAAATAAATAAAATAAACGATTAGAATCAATGAGACATTTTTGTTGATTGAGTTTTCGAATTTTCCGGGAAAATTATCAAAGTTTATATTCGAACAATAATTATTGCTTTATCAAATAAATGTTTTGTAACTGTCAAAAAATTATTTCTTTTCGTTGTCGACAGAATACATTGGAGGCATTTCACTGTTTCCTGCAGTTGTATTTGAGACCGTGTTAGACTGTTGATTTGGAGTCGGTTGACCATGAACGTAATAAACTGGTCCTGGTGCATACAACACAGGTTGTTGCTGCCCCGGCCCTGCATATCCTTGCATCATCACGGGCTGAGGTTGACCTTGAGACATCTGTGGATTGAAGTATGTGGCTGTCGGTTGTGCAACCTGCCTTTGGGTGCTACTCTGATTCGACTTACTACAGCATGATTCGTAACAGCCAAATCCGGAATGGACGATTGTGGTTATGAAGGTTACAAATGAGATAATCAGAATAATTGCAGCCTTGGCTCCATTGTAAACCCCGCTATTGTAATAAGAGCTTTTACTAAAACATTGAGCCATGTCAGTCGCTGATGTGAAGATTCCTGTAAATAATACGTTTGCTGAAATGATATCCATTACAAGAGCAGCTATTAGACAACACCGTGAATTTTTCATTCCTGCGAGTAGTTCAAGAAGCCCTGTTACACCAAGAAGGAGACCGCACCAGATTCCAGTTCCTGGACGGTAAAGGTTCCGGTTATAAAGACCCAATCCAAAGGATTCCAAGATGATCATTATTACTGCCAATACTATGTGACAAACACCAAACACAAAATGAAGTTTGGGACGTTTCAATCCATTTTGCGATGGAGGAGTTGGGTCAGGTTGTGCATGGAAGTATAAAACATTATTGCTGGCCACTGTTGGTTGAGCATATTGCATCTGCATTTGAACGCTGTGTTGGGGTTGTGTTGTAGCCATGTTGACAAACTATTGCGATGTTAATCATAAAGTTATGCTTATTTTCAACTGATTTCCAAAATATATAACATATGACCAAAGGCGACACAATCTGACTGATTATAAGGAATTTATTAATCTTTACGTCACAGTTCTCAGACAAAACTAATTTTTCAATAAGACCCTTGACATTTTGACATAAGCGCAGCTTTGATATTGTTTGAGGATTTTAAGTGTTTATTTATATTAAGTAGAATATGCACTTGATTATTAATAAATAAATATTTTTTCTAGTTTGTCTATTTTCTAGTTTCATTTTCTAGTGATTACTGATTCAGCGTTTTAAAGTTTTTAGTCCATATACACTCCAAAAATATCTAGTAAAATTGAATCTAATAAAATTTAGTCCATTCATATTAAAAATATTACTAAGACCGTACATAAATAAGTAGAAAATAAAGAAAAGGGTTGTTTTTTCAATCTTTTTTCAATAAAAATACAAAATTATCCATAATAAAGGTTGTAATGGAATTCTTTGTTTTATAAATATTGATAAAATAATTTTGAAGTACAATAAAACCTTACATTTCATCCTCAAAGAAATTTTTATCAAAAGATTTATATAACTTCATTCAATCAAAATGTCGGCCTTATGAATCAAAATTGATAACATTATTTAATTACATCAAATTTACAGAAAAAATAACGTATAATCTTGACCGTATCGTGATAATTTATTGATTCAATTTGATTGCTCAAACATTTACACAACTTCCAATAATTTCCATATAACGATAATAGTTTGCCAATAAAATATTGAAAAATTTTTATATAAATAGGAAATTTTATTTTAGATTTTAATCAGATTTTCAAACCACATACTTCAAATGTTTGGAAAGAGTATTGAATAAGTTATAGTATGACTTCTATTAATTATTTCATAAGTTCAGTTGTGAGCATAGAAACTATCTTTATCGATATCTAAATTAGTCGTTTTGTTTATTTAAAAAAAAACAATTATTTTGTCTGTATTTAATAAAGATCCTTATAAAAAGATAAAATACTAAAAACTGGACCATTGTGTGCGTGTTAATCTGTATATGGGATATTTCACAAATTGATTGATTGTTATTAAACTCACAGCAAATATAGAAATAGATATAACATATTCACGTGTATACTAATCCTCTAATTATTTCATTATAGGGTGTAGATTTATTAGTGTAGATAATTGTCGATTATTATTTTACAATAATTGAGCAGATATTATTTGTTTTAATTTAAAGCTATAGTGTTATCCTTAAATCAGATAAATAATGAGATATTCTATGTAACCAACAAATAATAAAATTAAATATTTGTTTTACATTATCTGTTTAACTTGTAGATGATTCGAAGGAAAACAGTGTTTCCATAGAGACGCGATAACAGTTACTGCAGTTATAAAGATACCATGTGTTCAAAGTTTTAGAAATTATACAAATAATAGAGATAAAAGTTTTATTTTTAGATTTTTTTTAACGCACCAAACGCATTTAACTTGAACATTGTATTGTTCTTAAACACTAAATATATTTGTATTGAATAATCTTATCTGTCGTAACTATTATCACATGTATTGGATTAACTAATTATTATGGATAAATTATTAATAATATTTAATGTGTTTCATATTTGGTATACGTGACTTTTGCCGAACCCTGTATGGGTGCATTTATGTGTGGATAAAAAATGTACGAATGTATAACATAATTAAAAATATAATGTGGCTTCACTTCGAACATCTTACACTATAGTATCATTAGTATCATTTCCAATTTATTTGCAACAGTGACCCTCATTTATACATTTTTGGAAATAAAATAGAGTTCCTTCTAAACTTTTGTTTAATATGATGTGGTGACTTCATAAATGTGATTTTGAGAATAGTTATAGTTGATAAGATTTTAATAAGATAATGAATGTGAAGAGTTGTTCAAAAATAAATTTGTCGATCCTTCCATATCAAAATTAAATTCCGATCATTCCAATAAAATTAACAAATAATTATTATTATTATATCGACAAAAATGTGATCTCGAATCACTATTATTTATATTTATGTAATACGAATATAATATATAGCACAATGTTAATATTTCTAAATAGAAAGCTACACTGTACCAAAATACCTAAAGTACATACTGTCATTAAAAATATAAGTATAATAAGTCTTTTGTAAACTGGTCAATACAACAGTATCGTATTACTTTGATGCATTGCAAATATGACTTGCAACAAATAAACAAAATGACATTAATTATAAGAAACACGAGGAAATATATAATATGTAGTAATATAATATCTATATGCATTATACTTTTACTTATAGAAAATATAGGAGTAAAGAAATGTAGTATGTATACATACTACATTATGAATTGCAGATGAATTATTTTTTTGAATTTTTTCTGTGTTATTAGAAAATCAAATACATTAGATTATACACGTCTAACAAATTGTAAATAAAATCTTTTTATAGAGATATTTTCTACAGACAAAAAACCTAACATTAAAAAGATAAATGTTTAAGTTATATGTATTTGCTTAAGTTCTCGACATTATTCGAGATAATCTAAACTAAAACATCAACACTAACCATAGCTATATATTTGACGAAGATTTATGGTTACGTACATGATTTTAAATTCAATAGATTTAAAATTCTAAACGTTGTTTTTTGACTCTATATAGGATGGTACACTGTCTGTCATGAAGGGAATCGATACGGTGTTACATTTCATAGCCGTCGTTTCGCCAAACACTTCATGGCTGCCTTGGAAACACGGTATGGTCCTTGGAACACGGCCAATATCCTCAAAATCAAGCGACATGAGCACGACTTTGTCGTGTTAAACATTTACTTTCACGATCTCTTCACTCCGTGGTTCTACACACAGGGGCCGATCAAAAATGATGAAGAGTGGATTAAGTCAGATTTCAAAGAGATGTGCTATCAAGTCAGAGGTGGGTTCGTATTGATTATGTTTTTTGAATACGACAGAAAATATTCTTCTTCTTTTTATTTGATTACAAATTGAATCGTAAAAAGAAAACTGACTTTTAAATATTATAGAGTTAAAACAAACCTTGTTACAACAATAAATCATTTAAAAATAATTACCCTGACAATTTGTCAAATTTTCGTTCATTTCCGGAATAATGTTGATTAAATAAAAAATAATTTTTGCGGATTGCGGTCAAAAATATTTTTCCAAATTTTTTAGGAAACATTTATTTTTCGTGTTTATCATGAATTTATTGAAATAAACCAGGGTAAATTTATTTAATAACTTAATACAAAATTCCGTATGAAATCTTAATCGAAAATTTATAAATATATACAAATAACATAGAAAGTATATAAACAGTTTTAACACATGTTTTCTGTTTTCTGGCTTTCTTTGAGAAATGTCATCCAGATATTATTATCTTTATATTAATATTAAAATCTTTATTTCTTTTTATACGTATTACTAAATAAATCACTATAAGAACATATTTGGATCCCACAATAAGTATAGAAATTTCTTTAAAAAATGTTGTTTACTTTCTATATTATAAATTAATTATTTAATTGACAATTAATTATCTCATTATAATTATTTAAATTTATCTCAGAGGACCTTGCAATGCGGCCCTGCTTGTGTTGTGGTGCTACAGTTAAGGATGAATCCTACGAACAGATTTCCATAGATCCCAACTGCTCCTCAGCAAATCCCCAATCAACCGTTACAAAAGCCGGTCGACCAATCAATGGAAATGTCAGCACCAGTCCTCCACCACGACAATTCAAGCCCTGGACAAAGACGACATTCCGTCTGACATCTCCCTCACAACGACCAGTTGTAGTCGATACACGGACCACAGTGATTATAGAGGATATAATAGAAGAATTTGGAAATGACAAAGCCATTCAAACACGACGAGAAGTTAGAATATGATTGAGAGAGCGACGATCAAAACATTAATTGATTTTAACTGCTGTGTCGGAAACTTAAAAAACTATATTTGTGTTGTTATTAAATTTACACAATAAATGTATATATATTCAAACATGTAAATAATTAAAAAAAGTAATTTTATCATTCATAAAACAATTTCCCTCTGAAGTGATTATACATAATTTAAAAACATAGTTATAAATGATTCAAAAATAAATAAATTTCTTGTGTAAGCTGCAGTGTAGTTAATTTTCGTAAAAATGTAATTAATAGTTTTGTGCGAACATCGTAAACCATATATATCGCCTACTGATAAATAACAAAATATTATATATGTATTTTACATATTAAATAATTACTTCAAATTATATAGTGACAATATAACAAAGAGGTACTATATAATATAACATATAAGTATAGAGGTACCAATAAGGCCAAAAATATTTTACCGATTTTGGAATTTAACTGATTCTATTTTTTTTTATAAAATATGAAAATAAGGACTATAATATATAATGACTACAAAATTTGCAGAAAAAGGTAATTGGTATTTTGGAGCTCCTTGTACCGTTTATTAATGTAAACACGTTAATTGTTGTTTGTTTGTCTTGCGTAACAGAACGGATATAATGTAAAAAAGTAAAATTACTCCTACGCTACCCTATAATGAATGATAAGCTATCGTTAGAATATATACTATATGCAACATGATTTTTAGAAGATAGTTATTATTATGTTGTTATAATATCGAATAAGAAGTATTTTTTTTACAATACATAGAGGAAATTCTGAGAGATGTATTTGGAGGAGACGCCAAAATGTTGACTTGAAAGAAGATGCTGGCTGAGGAATTAAGTTGTTCGAGGAGTACTTGATTGCAATACACTTGAGTCAAAGGAGGATTTCATGAAGGTCATAGAGAACATAGCCAAAAGGAGTAAGACTGCCAAACTGTGGGTTGACATGTTGATCAATTAACCAGTGTTCATTATCATGAGGTTTGTCCGAGCTGAGCGGGAGGCTGAATAATCGAAAAGGCATTAACATTGGAAAAACCGTGGAGAAGCATGTGTCTTTTGTGAATGAACTCCTGCCAGCCCATGCTCTTACTGTGTGTGATACGGTAGCATGCTGCTATGGGGTTGGTAAAGATACTGCGTTGAAGGTTCAGAAAGATGGACACTCACTATTTCTTTTAGGGGTAATTGATTCTCCCATAAAATCAGTGATTGCGCAGGTAACCACGTCAAACATGCCAACCAATAGATAGCAAAAATTGTTGTGTCATCAAAATGTAGTGAGACAGCCAAGGAAAGATTCAAGAATATATAGAAGAGAGAATTTAACAGAAACTATGTATAGGTACAAATACAAAGAGCTAAATGAATTACAAGCTGAATGAATTTCACATTTTCTAATTTTAACATGGTACTGCACTTGATATGGCATGCAGTATATTTTTAAAAATAAAACTGTACGACATGGTTTATTTTAATCGTTTTAAAATTGCATAGAATATCGTATGAAATGTATTAAAAATTTTATTAAATGGAAAATTATCGAACCTTAGCATATATATTTAGAAAGCTAGGTGAAACTGCAATATATTCAAGAAAAAAGAAAAATATTAAAGATGCAACAAACTTCATTTAAAAAATCGTCGATTTGAAGACCATTAGGCAAAAATTATATCTTAATTTATATATCTTAAATTAATTATAAAAAAGCTCGACTTTATAATGAATGTCTGAATTAGTCTGAATTAATGTTTTTGATTGTGGCCAGTCCACTACACTTTATTTGATTACGCCTAGGCCACTATAACTTTTTCGGAAATTAAAATTACATAAAATGTAGTTTTATAGTTCTATATCAGTCATTGTCAATGACTTATATATTATTTATCTTGACCGGCCAATTGACCAATATTCAATAGTAATAAACGCCTGCGGAAGAATATATATCTATATCGATAATCATCGCCAAATTGTTGGGCGGAAAGTTCAACATTAACTCTAAAATTAATTAAATTTATAAATTAAACGATTAATATTTACTGAAAACCCTCTTTAAAACGAAACTAATACCGTATATAATTGAAATGCGCTCTGGACGTTTTTAAATCAGTTTGCAGGTCTAGATAAATAATATATATAAGTCAATGGTCATTGTCCACACAACACGTTAATAAATTTAATGTAAATATAATATAACCCATGGCCACTACTGGCCACAAAATCGCTTTCCTCTGTTACATTATGATATTGTTTCAAAAAAAATTAATAAACGTCATCACGAAATTTCTACACATTAATTTGGTATAAAAAGAACATGTTTGAAAACAATTTTTATTGAAGTAATTCAGGTCTATAGTATTTTCTGTAAATAGAAAACTTTAAAGAAGTGTAGAATCACATATAAAATGTCAAGGTAATATTAAAAATGGTTGTTTGTACCCCTAAATCTTTTTGGCGACAGCAATGGTCAACATAAATATTGTAATACACACTTGCGGATATATATTCTTTTGTTTACAATTTTCTTATAATGATTCAATTTATAGGTTTGTTAGAGACGTGTTTTTCCGAGAATATTTAAATTGATATGAACGTCTTTAATTCTACTAGAACTATTTTAAAATCGTTATTAGATATGCGATCTTTAATGATTACTGTTGGAAGCTTAACGCTTTCTGCCATTGTGGTTGGCCATGCATTTGTGCAAAAGAAACAATTTTATCCTGCAGTAATATACTTAACAAAATCAAGTCCAAGTATGGCGGTAAGTCATCGAAAATGATTTTGTGCTATCATAATTATATTTCTTATTATAATTACGTTTAAAAATTGTGAGATCTTTTAAATATTTTGATCAAGTAGCAGTAAATAAAATTATATATGTAGATAGTTACATATTTGTGAAATCTGGAATTTCTAGTTTTTTAAAGCTTTAACATCACTCAGGACTTTTTTCTATTGAAATTATTGTCAAGATCTTGTGTGTGCAGAAACAGATAGGAATTGCGTTTAATCTTAAGAATGCAATTGCCATAGAAAAATACAGGCTCTCACTTAAGCCAATTTTCAACAACTAAATGTATCCCAGCCTGCATTCCATTACAATGATACTCTAGATATTCATCAAAATTACTCCAATTTAACTAATAACAGATATCCTTGTTAGGCTACATAGAATGCAGCCTGGAATGTATCTATCTGAAATCATTTAGACTTAATATTTTTTATTCTTTCTATATCTGAAGGTTGAAGTTATCTATTACAAAAAAATCTTCCCAACCCCTGTAAATCACAATTAAAACTTTAGAGGTATATTTACTGATTCATTAATCAGCATATTTAATTTGTAAGCCAGTCTGCATTCTATGTCTTTTGTATGCCAGATATTTTAGCCTGTCCTATTATTTTTTATATAAAATTACTGATTATATGCTGGATATGTCCTCCTCTGGCTACATGAAATGCAGGATGGTTTTTAAATTGAAAAGATCTGTAATGTTCAGAACCCAATTTTTTTATTAAATATTTATTTATTTCAGCAGTGTTTTTAAATATATATATATATATTAATCTTTCTATTTTTTAGCCAGTTGTGTATTAGTGTTTTTCTACTAATCAAATATACTTGAAAAGCAACACTGGCTTTAACATTTTTTTCAATAGCAATTATTAGCAAGATTATAGGCATGCATAGCCCCATTTTATATATTTAAACAGATTGAAAATGATTAAAAAAATTTTCTAATCAATATACAAGTTAACCTAAATTTACTAATCATTATATAATTATAACTACTTTTATTACAGTAATTATAGATTTATTATTAGCAGTTAATTTTATATAGATTATTTATATTTCACTTTAATTCTATTTTATGTATATGGTCAATTCCACTTGTTATGCTCATTTTATTTTTTAAAGTTGTCTACTATAAAGTTATAGATAATAACATTTTTAAAATATATCAATTAGTTATTATATTTGCTTTTAAAAATTATTTAATCTTGTGTTATGTTCATTTCAAATTAAGACACAATTTTTAAGATATAAATTACAAACTCAAATTAATAAATGTCTAGTGGATAAAGTCATTTAACACATTTTTAATATAATTTCCTATTTTAAAAATTAAAAAATTATTTTTTAGTTGTATTATTAAGTAAGCTAAAACATAAAAAAATATTTAATTTTCCATTAATTTATATATTTACAATTAAATTGAAATGTGTAATATTTAATTATATCTATTTGTATGGTATAGTATGCCATTTTTTATATTCACATTTTTAAATATGTATTCTTTGTAATTACATCATTTATTTTCATTCAAACAAGTTACATACTCCAAATCTAAAGTATAGCTATGGGTATACCTATGATTCACTTTTTCATCATATATATGGATCAAATAAACCAGATTACCTTCAGAATTATAATATTTTCTTTTAAAGTTAAAATTTGATTAGGTTTTTATTGTAGTATACTAGTAGTTAATTTTATCAAGAGTACTTTTATTTTACATTTGATATGTTTTTGTATATTTTTATATTTTTTAGACAATTCTGTCAAATTATGTCACTACAGGACCACTGAAAATATATTTATAGGATTAATAATTAAAAATAAAGACTTTTTATTTTCTGGCACATGTAAAAAAAAACTAATTACAAATACTATACTAGTTTACACTGAAAATCTTAACATTTTGAATTATACTCTACTCTGGTTAAACCTGATACCCATAAAATCTGAACAATCATCTGGTTTATACAAAATGAGAAAAAACAGTAAATTCATAGTAACACCTTACATAATAATATAGGTAGGTCATGTAATGGAATAATTGATATAACACCCATATAATGTTCCATTACTTTACTCCTATGGTCTGCTGCTCTATAGTGTATGCACTATATGTTTGTACCATAGATACACAATACTATGCCCACATAACTTTTTAACAAAGGAAGAAAACTGTAAATCATGATATGTCAATAAAGATTATGTCTAAGTGCAATAAGGCATTATCATAATAATTGAATAATTAAAATGTAGCATCTGTAGCATTAAAATGTAACATAACTAAATACTTTAATAATGAATGCACAAGGGTCCTATAAATGCATATTGTGGGTTCTTTATTTAGCATGCAGTTTGTACATTCGTCCAAATTAAATACATCCAGTTTACATGGAGAGGTCTGTATATGTTTTGACAAAATGTACTTAGTCAAAAAAAATTAGTAAGTTATTAATAATATGAGTAAATTAATATCATAGACATTCTATATGATTTTTTTGATATAAACATTTTTCATTTTATACTTGCTTAAGGTATTCACTTATGGGAGTATCCATAAAGTATGTATGTAGTCATTATACCAATTTTGATCCCTTCCTCCTATGTATGCACCTGTATACTTTTCATCTACCCCATCTAAGAGAATATGCTGTTGAAATTCAATTTATTAAACAGTACATACAATAATATTGGCTATTACAATATTTATTAAGTTTAACCCTTTCTTTACAGTCAATTTTCTGTAGGATAAAATCCTGTATGGTTATGTTAAAAAGAATTTAAATAAAATGCTATATTTAGCAACAATCAAACAGTTAGAACCATAAAAGTGGAAAATCAGTATTGTCTAAGTATTCTACAAGCAGACTATATGATTGTTGGATTGATTTCTACATTATGAATAGAATATAATTATATGCATGAATATGGAAAAAAAGTATATTATTTATATTTTAACTAAAATTATCAATATAAAACATAGGTATCCTATAACTAAAGTAAGTTATAAAGTTTATAATAAATATATTTTTAAATTATGTCTATATTGAATTATATTTCATTCGAACTGTATGTAATTTTTTTAAATTTATATATCAATAATGGAAAATGCACTTGAAATAAAAACATATATATTTTGTTCATAAAATTTTATTTACAAAAAAAAATATTTTTACTGGTGTCCAGGTGCAAAGCAATCACCAAGGCAAAAGGCAGGGGAATTAGGGCATGTTTTTTGAAATAGTAGTGGGTAAGCCGATTGATGTGAGCATCTGTGCAGGTTTGACAGCATCATCTGGGACATGCAACATTGTTTGTTGAAGGAATATACCTTGGTGTATGGTTGACAGGTACAAGTGGTCTTGGGGCGCATGGTTGTAATTGAATCAGGGATTTGATGCAACCTTCCTCAAATGTCACTTCAGCATACAGCTCAAATCAAAAGTTACCCATTGGTGTCACATAGAGAGTAAACCTTAATGCCAAATTTCGCCATTTTCAAAGGTACCCATATACTGAGGAAATTTCAGGAATCCTCTGTATAGAACTAGTGACTCATCAATGACAAGGTCCCTAAAATAGCATCACAATTTTTATATAGTTTTTATACAAAAATATATAGAATAGTTTTAAAATATAACAATAATGTAGTTTTTTTAAATATATATATATGAACTTACTGTTCAGGGCAGTATATGCTTTATAGCTTCTGCTTTTGTATCACTCCAACATCGGCCATATCCAGGACCAATATGCCCGATAGGTACACAAGCAGCTCTTTCATTTGTAAATGTAGTAATTTGGTGGCACACGTTTTCTGTTTAAAAAATATCAACAAAATCAATGCCATAAAAGAGAAGTTGCTCATCAATTATCAGTGAAAGCCCAGTCGTTCTGAAAAAATCTGGAAGAGGAGTAGGTCGCTTATCTGGTTACTGCACTATTCTATATAGTTTACATCTTGGTCGTTTTCAGAGGCACCTGATCATATTGTCAATATGAGTCATTACTTAGTACATTGTTTAAACTATATACACTATCTACAGAAAAAAACAGAGCTTATTGACGACATCTTGCTAACAAATATTTAAATCTAAATAAATATGTTCAAAACAATTATTATCTGAATGTAAACTCGAAATTCCATGGAATTCTTTTACTCAAATCTGATTAGTCAAAACTTGTAATTAATTGTTTTTGGACATTTTCTCAGGAACTATTGGTCCAAAAAGGTGAAATTTGACATATGAATATATATTTTCATCCTCTAACTGATTCCAATGCTATTTTTTCCTATTTATTATATATTCTTGATAATTGCTGTGTATCAGCATATGATACACCGTATCTGGCATATACTGTCTCCCATTAAGAAAGGGTTAAAATTAAAGCAGGGTTAATTAACTATTTGTATAATAACATAACCTGGTTGGTTATTTGGAAGAAGCTGTAGCTCACTTGATTATATTAACCAAATTGGGTTGAGTTAATCAAGAATCCATATTTAACCCAACATAACCAAGTTTATTTCATGTTTTTGGTTATGAGAACTGGTTTTCTTAATACAAAATTGTACAAAATTGACTTTTATTAGCCAGTTACCATAAATAACTGAGAGCTCCCATTATGTTTAAAATAACTGAACCAGTCTATATTTCCATTATCTTAAACAACCTCGATTAATCAAAAACATGAAATGGCCTAGTACTGTGTTTCACTTATGAATGAACAGTTAACAGAATGAATTCAGGATTATTAGATTTCAAATAATGTGGAATTTATATTTTATTTGCTAGTTACTAGGTATTGGCAAAAAGGCACCACAGCATACATACACTTTTCGACCTCTACCCCCACCCCCTCCCCCTGTACGCTTTTTATCTATCCCCCTCTCTCCCTTGTCTGCTTACATACTTTATGGATGTTCCTTATTTAAAATAATTATAAGAATAATAATACCCTTGTTTTTTCAATCTTGTTGGAAGGCCAGTACATCCAGTAAGTTTGTTTGACAACAGAGAACTCTTGTGGACATTATTGTTTTACCAACTCCTAATAATTTTTCATATGTTATTATTACCTAGACTTTCTAAAATATTATATTTATTATCTACTTGTACTAAATGGGAATTCATTGATTGTACATTTGCTACAAATGATTATTTTTAATTAATTAAACAATGATGAAGAGATTTTCAAACTTTCCAAAATTATAAATATGTTACCTCATGAAATTTATTGAGATTTTTGAAGGATAGATATGGTAAATGTGGAAATAAATTTAAAATATTTTAAAATATTTTTACTAGTATAGATAATTTGAATTCACACAGTTAATTTATCTTCAATTTGAGTTCAATATTGTTCCATTTCTCTAAAAGAATGCAACAATAATAAGTACAATTTAAAAAGGTCAATAGGAAAACTCAGAGGAAGATGATTTCTCTTTGGAGTTGAATACCTTAATTATATCTACCACTTAATGTATTAATAATTAATCAATATAAACATTGGTTGTTGTCACTCTTAGTAAGGTATGTATACATTTTTTATAACAATTTATATATTAATCATATTTTTACCTATTTTTTCATTCATGAACTTTGTGATATATTTGTTTGTACTTGTTATTGCTAAAAACTATTTTAATAATACATTTTGTTGTCTAGTGCATTTTTATTACAAAATATTACTAAGTTAGAGACATCAGAAACTTTTATTCAATTTTAAAATTCTTGTTTAGAATATTGCTGTTGTTGTGAATTTGGTATTATAATTGCCTGTACTCCATAAAAAATTTCAAATATATGCGAATATAAAATATTTTTTAGTGGACAAATGTGGTTTAACAAATTAAAATACAATTAAATAAATTTAATTAAAAAAATATTAAATCAAACATAATCACAACAAGCTGTGTGAATTTAACAATGGTCTAATAAAACACTTGTGATAGTTAAATTAATGTTACGTGTATCAATAAATTTAGTAAAATTTATTTTCAGGTGCTCTATCTTCAAGCCTTCATAATGGTCTACCTTCTAGGTAAAATTATGAGAAGAATTTTCTTTGGTCAATTAAGGGCGGCAGAAATGGAAGTAAGGTTTTAACTTGCGTAGCTTGTTAACTTGTTTTAAATTGTTTAATCTTATTTATATTTTTTATTACAGCATCTGGTTGAAAGATCTTGGTATGCTGTTACAGAAACCTGTCTGGCCTTCACAGTTTTTAGGGATGATTTCAGTTCCAGATTTGTTGCTATGTTTACCATTCTTTTATTCCTTAAATGTTTTCACTGGTTGGCAGAAGACCGTATAGATTATGTGAGTCTGTTTCTATTCACTTTTTGATTGTACTATATACATATTTTTAATTTTATATTATAGAGAGCTTAAATAAAAGATAAAATACTTCGTTGGTTTTTATAGTTTTTTATTTTATTTAAACATGTTTAAATTATTTAATTTTGAGACTCTCTGGTATACTTTACCATACTGTAAGAAGTTCTTTACATTGGATACCTTTCTCACTTTTAGATGGAAAGAAGTCCGATTATATCATGGAAATTTCACATCAGAGCTGCTGGTAATTCAATATTTCATACTCTTATATTTCGTTATGAATTTCAATTGTTTTAAGTTTAAAAAATCTATTGCTCATACATTCTAATGAAATCATTTACAATGAGTTAAAACAAAAACAAAACGTCCGGTTGAATAGTGTTAAATAAGAATCTGAATGGTAATTTGGTTTATTGTGAAATTATTATCTCCAAATTTACATAGAGTGTCTTGTGTTGATTAACACACTAGGTACTCAATAATATGTTGAGAGTTTGTACTGAACCGCCAGACATGATTAATCGATAAAATAAATGATTGTATTAGATTTAAATCTGACTGATTGAACTTAACCATTTCTGTCTGTTTCAGGGCTTATCAGTTTTTTGTCTCTTGTGGACACCTACTTTATAATGCATGCATATAGCAGCACCATCCAGAAAGGTGCTTCTGTTCAACTGGTTTTCGGCTTTGAGGTAAATATAATTATACTGAGTACTATAGTGGTTGTATTAATGCCTAATCTTGTATGTTATCTTTCTCGGCAGTATATGATCCTTCTAATGACTGTGTTGGCCATTCTCTTACGCTACATTCTTCACACTATCGACTCACGAAGTGAACACCCCTGGGAACACAAGGCCATGTACATGCTCTATGTCGATCTGATAGTTGGTCTCGTACGTCTCGGCCTCTATCTTATCTTCTTGGTTCTAATGGTTCGAGTGCACACCTTCCCTCTGTTCATAATCCGGCCGGTCTATGTGAGTGTTCGCGCCTTTAAGAAAGCAGTTCAGGATGTCGTCCTGTCTCGTCGAGCAATCCGATACATGAACACAGTCTTTCCCAATGCGACGGCGGCTGACCTGGAAGCCACCGATAATGTTTGCATCATCTGCCGGGAAGAGATGTCCGGCACCAACACGACCCCCGCTCCTCTTCCGGCACCAGCAGCAGCCCCTCAACCTCAGCACCATGCCCCAGCCAAACGTCTGCCCTGTGGTCACATCTTCCACTCGACGTGTTTGCGATCCTGGTTCCAGAGACAACAGACCTGCCCCACCTGTCGGATGGATATCTTACGGGTGGCCCAGGCTGCACCAGCCGCTGGAGGGGCCGCTAATGGGGTGCCCGCGGCGGCTGGGATAAATGTGGCAGCAGGTGTGGGTGCAGGAGCTGCTGGACAACCTGGCGCTCAACAGATGTTTATTGGGGCACCTCCCGGCTTTGCTAATTGGCTCCTTCAACAAGCTGGGATTGGTGGCGCACCCCCACCACCTCCACCTGCCCCTCTCACCGGGTCCCAGCCTCCTTGGGGGTCCGTAATATTGGGTCAAGGTATGCCTCAGATGCCCACCGATCCAGCCACCTTTGCTAACATGACACCGGAAGAGTTGGCTCGGATGGAAGGCCATGAACGAGCGGCTATTGAGGCTCGTTTGGCTACTCTTCAACAGATAAAGACATTGTTGGATGCAGCAGTTGTCCAAATGGCTGGATATATGGCAGCTGTACAGACTTCAGGCCCAAGCCCTTTTGCAGTTCCTCCTAGCACCTTTGCTCCATCAACTAGTGCAACCGCTGCTTCCACTTCTGACAATCATAGGTATATATTAGTTTATATTTTTCGTTATAATCTATACGGCTTCTATTTGTTATACTACTTATAAGTAGTAAATTGTTATAAATATGTATTTTTTATTGTAGAGCATCCAACAACGGCGACTTGAATAGCTCAACTGATGTAGAAGTTAAACCTGTTTCATCAAACATTGAGACTTTAACTAGTGTAGGAAATGGTAAGTTCTTTTTAATACTAACTTTGATGATGTTAACGGCATTTTTCGATGGATTATTGATTTCTACCCAAATTGATCGTTGTATCGATTGGATAACTGTCATTTGGAGTGGAACCAGTTGACCGGGAATAAATGAATTAGTATGCCTTTTAACTGAAGATTTAACTCAACTGAACTCTTTAGATTGGACAGGAGAGATAAATGATTGTCTGTTAGATCCTCCTGCTTCATTCTTAAGATGAATTGGAACAGTTGGATAATTGGGTTGAAGACTATTTCAGACTCATTATCTCAATTGCGCTTGATTTCCACTCTATTTTCTTTTAAAAAACAATTTTCTTTCTCAAAATTTTATTTTTATTTTTCCAGTTAATCTTTTATTTTTCTGTAATATTTGTTTAATATTGTCAAATAATTTAAATTATATATGAAGTCAAATTAAATTATGACTTTATAATTATAGTTTTGTGGGTTCTTGAGTATTGTAAAATTGATTAACGCTAAAGGAAAGAGAAGTATTTAAAACTGTAGTAATTTAAATTATATAAATAGTTTCAAAAAATTATAAGGTACAATATTGTTTTCGTCCGTCCCATGCTTCTAATTTCGATCTATAGTATATCAACCGTGCCGGAGTTTTATTTACCTAAAGAAATGTCTCCTTATTCATCCCATCTTTCCTACCCTGTCCCCCCTTCTCTCCTTCATAAATGATCCCCTCACATATGTCCTCATCTTTATAAGCGCCTGTCTCATCCACCCGTGTAGGTGGTGCTGGAGCAGAGGGAACGGACGATGAACGAGAAGTAGTAAGACAGCGACGCCTGCAGAAGTTCTCCTCTCAAACCTCCTCTGAGAATGCGCCAAAAACACCCGCAACTGGCGATCCCTCCGCCTCACAAGATTCACAAGAAAAAGACGAACCCGATAAGAAAGTGGACTAAGTTGTCGCTTCATCCATTCTATCAATGTGTGCCAACAATGTAGTTATATACTGAATCATTGAGACTGTTTTTCGTGTGATCTAACAGTGCTTTTATAAATAGTTTAATAAACTCAGAAAATTTCTATATGTTAAATCAATGATTGAATTCAACGGATTGCATTCATAATAAAAAGACATTGTGTCTTACAATTGTTTAATGGATTGAGTCTTATCAGATCACATTTCTAACAATGTACAAAGAATTATATACATTGGGATAATGAGATGATTGTTTATAAATCCATACATATACTTTTAATTTCGAGATAATATGTCACCGGTGATTTGAACCTCTGTATTCACCCGGCTAGCTCTTGTATATAGTTAAAACAAGTAAAAGAATTTGCCTTTTCCCTTCTTTTATCTATAGTGTATATTTATGCTGTCCATATATTATTTTAGTTAGTGGTCCTACAGTATTTTTTGTTTTAATTTGGTTCCTGTTAGTTGGTATACGTTTTAGTTGTGTTACATCAACTTCATACCACTTTTTCCTATATTTTCTTTATGTTACAGACATAATATATAAATGTAAATCATAAGTATTGATGAAATATAACTGAGTCACTTATCAGTATTTACTTATTGCACTAACTGTATATTATATGAATCAATATATTGTATTATTGATTCATGATCTTCTCGTCTGTTGTTGGTTAGGTTTAATTTAATTACTGGAATTAATTACTTTGGTCACGAACTAACTAGGTAGAATATATTGTTGGAAAATTTTAGTTTACTTTTAAAACGTAAAACATGATCATTTAAAAGATATAAGCACTGTATTTTTAATATTTTAAAGAATTATATTTAATAAACATTATTGTAGTTGTTTAGAAAAGAAGTAGATACAACACGCTAATTAGTATTAATACATTCTAGAGATAGATGGAATCTTTGCATTGAAAATATGTTTTGTGTTTAGCCGTAGGTTCGTTCAGTATAAAATATGTATTCAATGTCCAAAAGCTAAAAATGACCAGTTTAACACAGCATATATATTTATGGGACTTTTAAAACCATTGTTTCGTGTATAATACAAACATATTTTTTTGTGATCAAGACAGAGGACAACAGATATAATTTACCATATGAATATCAATTATTGAAAAATATTCGTAAATGGATTCGTGCAATTCTCATAAATTAATAATGAAATGTTAACTAAACTATACTTTCCATAATGATATGTACATATGTGGTATCAACTTTAAGTAAAGTATATATGATTATAACAGATATATTCGTAAGGTACGTCGCTATGCCGACATTTACATATTAGGTTCTCTAGTTCAAGGACAGTGACCTGGAAAACATATGCACCGTTGGACCCATTCCCACTTGCGAAAATATGTGCGTCCATTTTCGCAGACAAACTGGAGACTTTTAGTTTTGGTCTTGGACGGTACACAGCAACGATTGGACAGACATCGACTGCAGTATTTGGGTCTGAAAGTGCGAATACTGTGGCAGACAACTTCGTGAAGTGGGGAACCTCGCCTACTACTTGTGTCACTGACCGGAGCAGTAGTCTGTGTTAGGTTCATTGTAAAAGTAAGCTTCATAGGACGAACCACTTTCACTGTTGGGGTACATTCTGCGGCATTCTGTGGAAATAGGATAATATAGCAAACTTTCTATGAATACTATAAATTGATAAAATAACTATAGTTTCAAAACAACTGACTCACAAGAAGATAATCATCCATGGAACATGGTCGCCATTGACATAGTCTAACCTCTGTAATGTTCCGACACTCCATATTGTCAGTACTGGTCCGAAAGGAGGTCCCAACGTTACAGGGCCGACTACACGGTGACCAGGCACTTGTGCGTCGATTGGCCGAGGTGCACTTTTCATTGTCATCTGCATTACAAAAGTTATATTAATGCACTAATATATAAGAAGTAACATGGTTTTTCGGCGCGTTTTTTACCAAAAGTAGAAAATTCTTCAGCATTCGTTTACAATTTTTGCGGAGGTTTTCAGAAATACAAAATGAAATATACTAAAAAATTTGATATTATAAAATATTTTTTATGTTTTTTCAGAATGCACCACAGATTAGTGATCTGGTTTTGACAATCTCTGTATGTTTTTACAATAAAGAATTTGATATCTTATATTTTATCTAAATAATTTCATAACTGTCAATACCCGTGTTAAAAAAACTTGCTTATTTATTATTTTAAATTAAAAAGTCTTTCAAGAAATCTGGAATAAAATCTTGTCATTTGCATTATTATTCTGATTAATAATCACGAAATACTGATAGTAAATTGTCTCTTCAAAGGTTTAAGAAACCAGGTTTTAATAATCAATCAGCGGATATTAATCTTGATTCATTCTGACAGTAGGCAACGGAACTCGTTCTTCTGAAAGACTCTACACATAGAAAAGTAAAATATGAACATAAAAGAGTTCTGTTGCCTGTTGAATGATCAAACTTGTTCCTCTCTTGACTATAAGTCCTTTTTATAGTTGACTATACTATTTGAGTTCTTCCGATAATCCTCCACGTACTTTAAGAAACGGTTGATTTTATTGCTAAATTTATTACCATTATTTTCGTTATATATTTTAAAAACAGTCACAGTTGTATTCTTTAAATTTTAATACTAATTTAAAGGATTATTGCACACTCATTAATTAATTAATTTAAGATAATATAAATGATTAATAAAGCATAAATTAAGAAAATTAATTTAATCATTGTTTCTACAAAGGAATATTTTTATACCTATGAGAAAATTAGAAGAACCTAATTGAAATTTAATTACAAATTTTACCACACGATGTCGGGGTAAAACATATTTTTCGTGTTGATTAACTTTTCATTAAATAATAATTTTATTTTGACTATTTTCTAATTATAAAAAATATTTCCGCATTCTATATTAAACCGTTAGAAAATTGTTTTACAAAACGTTTCATATTGCTTTAGATTATAAATACATGAGCTATAATATACACAGTAAAATAGTAAATGAGATAAGTATATAAAATTGATTAATATTTATAATTTTTTACCATATCGCTTAACAAAAAATTTTTATTTATTATTTTAATTATTTTATTTTTATTATGTTACTGTTATATAAATAGATTTATCAAAGAGATGGAATACAAAAAATATAAGTACTCTTGTATATTTGCTTTGTTTTTATCATTCATATAAATTTATAGAAGCAACCATATCTCCATATATCGCTAAATATCACTAAATACATACCTATTAAAATTACAAAGCTACAAGCATGTAGTGAATTTATGATAGCAGATTTTGCATATTGAAGGGGATAGAAGAACGATTTCAATGATTTTGGACCAAAAATGCTCAAAACAAGGTTAACTTAAACTGATAATAAAAAAAATAGTCGAGTATCGACTCTACACCCCACTAGTTAATTTTAATTAACGGTTTTTTACATTAGATATTGGACTGTTCTCATTCTTCTATATAAGTATTGTGAGATATTCAATATATTCTTCCAATATTTATCTAATCCAAGTTAAGGATAAATAAAACAAATAACACTGTTTAGGATCTAGCATATATGATATCGTACTATAAGTATACCTGTCACAAGGATCTAGCATATATGATATCGTACTATAAGTATACCTGTCACAAGGATCTAGCATATATGATATCGTACTATAAG
>JAUZNC010009228.1:56941-76274 GCA_034780395.1 Vannuccia rotundouncinata | reverse complement strand
GTACGCGGACGGCAAGCTATTGCACGATTTTCCCTTTCGAGTACACTTCCAATCGATATAATTACAATATCATCTATATCGAGAAGGCTTACAGATGAGTGAGTGGAAGTAACAGGAACTCGTTTTAGGAAAAAAATGATAAAAAAGCAAGAAGACGTCACATATTTAACCGATAAAAACGGCGCTTTTAAATCTATCCCTGAAATGAGGCAAGACTATTTGGAAAAAATGCGGCTTTACTATGAGCTCGATATAAAACTTCCTGATCCATTAACATTTTTATCCAAAGATGTTCATAGCAGAGTGTCACGTTTATACACTCAAAGCAGGTCATCTTCACCATCTATCATGAAAAATGAGAATTTATCCATCATAAAATAAACGATTTAACATCAAGAGAGGGAAATATTAATTTACTAAATCGCTCTCAATCAACTATTCATCCATTGAAAATGCAATCGATCCATTAGTATAAAATGATAAATCTGAGGAAACTCAATCGAGGCTATTTTGATATTCTCTATATTTATGCTACTACTTCGCATCTGCAATATCCTAGACTCCTAATCAATAATAAGGGAGTTCCATATGTCATGTATTGCAATGATCAATTACAACATCAGCTATCTACAATGAAGGATACGGTTTGGCCAGTAACATTACAAAAAATTGTACATTAATAGTAAATAGCCACAAAAGAAAACATAGCGGTGTTTTTATCAGTGATGTAAAGTTGGTATTTTAAATAAATTTACAAACTTTATATATTAGTCGAAGCTATCACAAACTCTTTAATATCCTCATAGTATGATTTATAACACTAATCATAACCATTATTAATATTTCGATATTACAGAATCATAGCGAGTATAATCGAAATTGAATAAATGATATGTGTAATTTAGTATGACTTGACTATTAAACTATAAATGTTGTATTCCTTATAAGTTTTACTAACGTTTATGTTTTCAAATGTTTAATAAAAACCTCTCATTGCTGTATGTATTATCATATATCAACTTTTTACATTTTATTCTGCTGAACATTTCTTGTTGTTGTATTTTTATATTTATTCTATATATATATATACCATTATTATTAATGATTAAAATAAATTTCATTAAATCCTATTCACTCTATGTTTTGCATCTTTCCTCTATTAGCTAGCAGATTTTAGTGAAATTTTCAAAGATTTAAATGTATATATTTATTAAAATTATAAACAGTTATCATAATGTTACTAGAATTATTGGGGTTGAGAATTATAACTGAGTTAGAATGAATTTATGCTTTTTATAATTTACTCAAATCCTTTTAAAACAGTCTTTACATTAAAGTCGGATTATCCTGATTTTGAGAAAATTATCCATACGGACTACTACTTAAAAGTAAGAAATCAATTAATCTAGAAACTGTTCAATAAAGAGAGCATACATATCTATGTAGAGAATATACATTCCTATGCTATCGTCTTAAAATCGAGGCAATATTTTTAGAATCTGGGAAATATTTTTGAAATTAGAGGCAATCTTCTCATAAACATTATAATTTCATAATTTTGTGGATATTCCATAATTTGTGGAGACATTTCATAAATTGTAGAGATTGAATAAACTACTAATAAAATGTTCTCTTGTAGAGGCGTTCTATGCATAATTATAATCTTAATGTTATGAAAATAATGTCATTGTAGAGATAAATTGTAAATATTGCTTATAAGTCTAGTAATTGGAAATTGTACTACTGTATAATAATGTAAATATAATCAAATTAGATAAAAAAATTCCAAAAATTTATGAAATCTCCCTCTTCAAAGTTTTCAAGTGATATGCATTACTTTTTCATAACATGAAATTTCTTGCTTTAATCATCTAACTATTTAGCGCTGAGTCATTCTTAAACTCATAAACTAAGTGTCTATATTTAACCGATGAATTTCAATATTAATGCATCGTTATATTTAATAGAAATGATATATAAGGGAAATGATTCATGAAATTTTATTCTTTTCTATGCTTAGTAATATGTTTTTAAAAATGTATATTTTGTCATGTTTAAAAATAAAGTCAATGTTATTTATAATGAAAAATGGATTTTCTTACTTTAAAGTTGGAGCCAGTAAGGATAGTTTTCTAAAATTAAGTAATGTTTGGATTTTATGTTTAAATAAACTTAATGCGTGGGAAGGATTTTATGAAAAGGATTTTTTTTCACTAATTACGTCTGCCTTATACTATTACAGTTGATTTTTATAATTAAAGCATGAATTTTCATGTTCATTCTCTAAGTATATTATTGATGAACACAACATTTTTTTAAATTATAAAAATACATATAATGGTTCATTATTTAAACTCTTCCTCAGCCAATTTTCCAATGATAATCATTACTTTCATACAACATGAAATGTCATGATTTTTCTGTCTCCTAACTATGTCATTATATTCGACCAGTGAATTTCATTATAAATGTATCAGTATATCGATTAGAAATGGAGTATATATAAGGTAAGAAATATTAAAAATATAGGAAAATACTATACTCTAGTCTTTAATAGTTTTCAATGGATAACGCATTCCAATAACATTCCAATAGTTCCATGAATACGAGCAAAATAACTTCGTAAATTATTTCAGTAATCTGTTCCGAAAAATCAAAAGAATTGAGTAGAATTAGTGTTCTTCATTTAACTATTAATATACTTATAATAGAAATGAATAAGGAAATATGGTGGTGTTTTTTTCTTCATTAGAATCTATGCACTTGCAAGAAGATGATTGTTCTACTGCCTCTTCAAAATTTAAAATGATCGTTGTTAATATCATCGAAAATGGAGAAATCTATTGGGGCCGGATAATCTCAATACTCATCTTCCTTAGATACTTTCTCAAAGAATGTAGTAGAAAACATCCTACATGCAATCATGAATCTTTTAAGAATGACGTACTTCATATATTCACTGACAGATTTGAAAGATGGATTGATGATCGTGAAGATGGTTGGGTAAGTTAATTATATACTATTAATATTAATAATATTTTAATTTTGCCAATCAATATTTAATTTAATGCAAATTTCAATAGTGATAATATTTATCGAATTCGTTACAATTAGTTCAGGATGATATTAACATTTATTTTTCAAACGGATCCTCAGCTGTAGGTGTAATCAAGACGAACCTTTTAATTTTTGTAGGAGCTGCTGTAGCTTATTTGGGGTTCTATGCTCAAAGATAATCCAAATCTTTCTACTCTACAATATGGCTAATAATTATGCTGTAAATATGTGAAGTAGCTCAGTGGATTGACCGTCGAACTAATAAATCGAATCGTATGTTGGCTATATATATATATATATATGTTATTAGTAATTATATATTTCTTAGGTCTTTTCAAGTATTCGAAATGACTATTATTCTGCTAAACAATATTGGAGTAGTGAGAATTTGTATAATGAATTTTGAATTTAATAAAATTTACTATTCTTTATAGACATATGACTTTTCCCATTCTAACTATATCATGATATAAAAGAAATAAAAAGATGAAATAATATAAGAACAGTGATTATTGAAAGGGAGGGGAAGGCATTTACATAGGGTATGACAAACTAAATAATATAACATTAAATAATAAACTCTGATTAATAATTATAAGATAGTACAACACTTGGTAAAAGAATTTGTTGATGCATGAGGTATTTCTGCTATCGTCTCCACTGGTTGGGACCGCTGCCAGTGGAGACATTTAGTCCTTTGGGGTCTATTTCTAGGAATAAAGTTTCCCTACTCACACTTAAAACCATGTCTGCGCGTTTTCGTCGTCGAGGTTGAGGGTTGGAGGTGTAGGAAGTAGCAGCTTTGGAATATACAGGGTCTTCTTTTGACGCCTCAGCTGAAATGGTCGTTCTCCAGAAATCTTCTTTGCTGTGGTGGGATCCACAACCATAGGAGGAGGAGGAAGAAGACCCTTCTTGGGAGTAAAATGAAGACCCCTTGGAAAGTCCCTCGACGGCATTTCTTCCTGCAGTTGCGCATTATTTTCCATTTCCATAACCAAACGAGGGGGTTGAACACTATTACCCATTAAAAAGGTGGAGTAGGTTTTAGTCCCCTCATTTGGCTCATGGCGAACTTTTACAATCGTGAGATTAAGGCTTGCCACCTCATCTGAATTTCCATGCTGGCTCATGTAAATTTCGTTGAGGCGGAGCAAGAACTGGTCGATCCAATCGAATACGGTGGCATTTTTCCCCAACTTGGCCCAGTAAATATCGGATTCCTTTCGGAAAGTGGCGAGCAGAGCAGGTCGGTTTGAAAAAATATCCCAATGAGATTTTAGGAGCCCTTGAGCCTCCATCGGATTGGCCAGTAGAGTGGTGAGTTGAGGGAGAACTTGAGCCTCCGCCCAGGCGATATTGGTGAAGAGGTGATCCCGAGTCTCATCCGGGCGTGACTCCAGAGTCTGTGTACAGCCTATGACTTGACCATTTACTAGACCCTGGAGATTAGTGAAAGTCGGGCTCATGAAGAGCAAAGTTGATCCATTTGTCGTCCTAACATCTACGAAGTGGAGACTCTTCTCCTTGAGCTGGACGCAGCGGTGAGGACCAACCTTGAGCATCGGGATTATTGGCTTGAATACTGCCTCGATAATGAGATCTTTTGTAGCGGCCATTTGACTTCGGAAATAGTGAAATGATTGAACAGGGTAGAGAGACTTGACTCGTATGAGAGAACTTGATAGGAATTGAGAGATTGTAGACAGAGAGACGACTGTAGACTGAGAGACGACTGTAGACTGTTGCGACGATGAGAGAGATTGTAGACTGTTGCGACGTTGAACGTTGAGAGAGAGACTGTAAACTGATGCGACGTTGAGAGACTGTATACTGAGATACGACTGTAGCTGGACCGTAGACTGAGAGAGAGAGACTTGAATCGAAAACTGGAAATGAAGAGACTGTTGACAAGGAGACGACCGACTCGGAGCTCTGAAGAAATGTGAATGAATACAGCTACTTAGACATATCCTTATATAGCATAATACTCAATTCTCATTCGTCTAAAATTTAACTAGACGAGGTGCAAGAGCTTTGTTTACAGAACAAATGCGGGGGGTGGCCGAGAAATAACTAGGCGAAGTAAAAGAGCTTTGTTGACAGAAAAAAGGCGGCGGGGTGGCCTAGAAGTCACTATCTCCTACTACTTTCAACATTTTTTAAAATGTTTTTTAAATTAATATTGTAAATTTTCCTTATATTCTAAAATCTGAATAGATTGTATAAATTTGGTATACATATTATTATATTATATAAATGTGCAGGCTATTATTTATTCTATATATATAACCCTAATAAATTTCCTATTTATATAAAATTATGAAAATTTCAGAAAAAATCATTGATTAATGATTTATCTGATGTTTACATCAATATTATGTTTACATAAATGTTACTATTTGTAATTAATCAGTAGTATAACACAATTAAATATATTTTTGAACGTTTAAATTATTTTAATGAAACCGTTTGTCTTCTAACGATGGTTACTTAATAACCTCAATTATTAAGTAATGAACAATGAATTCAAGTTTAGAATTGCTGTATTTCAAATATTGCAAAACAAAAAGGCTCTATATACATTACAATACTTTAAGTATCATTTAGTACATTAACATTTTGTGAATCAGTAAATCTCAGAAAACTTTTAAAAAAATGTATGTCTTTTTAGTATCAAAGTTACAATGAATTAAATCTATCTATGTTAAATATATCTTTTGGAAATCTTAACTGTAATTTAATAGATATTATCTGAAAGTTCAGGCAGGCAGTACTTTTTTGAGGAAATGTTCATCTGCTTATCCTGATTGTTTGTCTATCCCAAGGTAACTACATATTTAACATTTTTTATTCGACTATGTAAAGTCATTTTTTGATAATTAGAAAATCAATGATTATGTATATTATGCTAAGTCAGTGTCACAACCGATTCAATCATTACTGATTCCTCGGTGCAATATACTAACCCACTTTAGGACATAAAAATCATTTATGACGACCTAAAATAAACCCTTTTACCGGCGGTATGTTAAAATTCAGATTTTCAAAAACATGTTTATTTTGCGCAATTTTTTTATTAAAATGTAATTCTCTTTTTAAAATTTATTTCTCAATATTATGAAATTAATTCCAATATTTAGTCTAAACTGTATATTAATTTGATATGATATACGAAATGTGTTTATTAAAGGTGTTTATATATAATGATATACATTAATATATAAAAAAATACAGTTTTATCAACAATTATTATAAAAAACATTATTTTCAAATTTTTAATTTTCGACATTATCTTTAATAAATTTTATATTTTACAGTAAATGTACATTAACAAATAATGAAACCAATGTTAATGTTTTTCAATTACAATGTCTCGATTTTTGTTAATGCTTTTAATATTTCGTGTATACTTTGGATTATTTCTCAATGTATGAATCAAATATACCTCCTACATATACATACCTGTCTGCATTCATGAAAAATACAGTAAATTGGCTGGCCTTTAAGATAGATACGGTATTTATCTTCTTCCTTTCCCATCATATGCTGATAAAAGTCCATGCAGCCCACTCCTGCATGACAGTTAGCAGTTAGTAACTCTACTTAGTGAAATGCCACAACCACTAACTCTACTAAGAGAAATACCACACTACTCCAACATGTATAGTTAATACAAGTGACATTGGATGTGACGCGGTTATCCTTGCTTCGACCTACATGTTAAGTAAGGTAAGCCATTCATTGCATATTGCAATACACCAATAATCACCAGATATTTATGACGTATCTTTTACTGAATTATATACACAACTTGAATTTAGTATGTTAATGTCAGTCAGTGTATAATTATTTCACTGCGTAATTGTCTCAACTTAATATATAAAAGTTTCGACAGGCTGTGGGCATGTAAGTATAAAATAATATTTTTGTAGTATTAATTAATTTTGTAATTAATTATTTATAATTAAAACTTAGTATACTGAATGTATCTTAATATAGAAATTTTAACAGAAAAAAAAATTATTTAAAATTTATTTGATATTGTATAAAAAATAAGTATGGTGCATAATTGCCATCATGATATTGCTTTTATTAATTATAAAATAAAAATGTAAAATTGTTTTAAATTAATTTTTAATAAAATCTTTCTAATAAATTCCTATTTTCACAAATTATTCGTTTAATAAGTGTTAAAAATTCGTAAATATATATAAATTAATACAATTATTTGATAGCTTACATAATTTTTTATAAACTAAAAAGGAAGGATTGAACATCATGTGCAGTAATCCAAAAGCTGAGGTTGTGTATTTATTTATTTTTGCTTTGCATTCGTAAAACCCGACGCTAACAATTAATTAATCGCAGCATTGATACGTCAAAAAATATTAAATGCAATATTTTCCATCCTATTTCAAGAATTTCAAAGATTTGAATACTATTGTCAGGTGTTCAAATTATGCAATTATGTAGACAATTTATATAAATTGAATTTTTCCTCTCAAAAAGTTTAAAAAATGTCTTTTTGGGTTAGGAAACCAGCCGAAATCCATACCTGTACAAAATGTGTGTTTATAATATGAAGTTCTAGCTAGCTACCTTCTATATGATACCTTCTACATAATTGCAATCATTTAAAACGTTTGAAATTGACAAAAATATATTTTTTGGAAAAGATATTATACTTCATCTCTTATTGTTATGACGATGTCATAATGTGATTCATATACTGGTTTTCTGTAGTCACGCTTGTAATTCTATTCTAAAAATACTCTCCATTTTATTTTCATAAGTAACTTTATTTAATGATGTAGTTCCAGCCACCTTGATTGTGTTGTAATCAATTTTAATTAAATGTTAACCACATAATTTTCTTTCACTTATTTATCAAAAGCATTCTTTAGAATATGTTACATTACATTGATCAGCAAATTAATTACATTTATTTTATGATAAGCTAGTACTTCACGTTTGATGAAACGACGACGCGATGAATAATTTATAATGTTCAACAACAACAAATTATTTATACCATCTCTAAATTTATTTTTAAAATAAATTAACGTGGTTCTCCAAAGTGTTAAAGTCAATCAGACATCTAACATCCAATAAAAGAATTTAGAGTTATTAAGCGAACTCTAAACTAAAACTTTATATTGAGTAAATTTAGTCAAACTGTTGAAAAATAACCTTTAACCCGACAAAAAATATAATTCTAAAATTTACAAAATAAGAGTCCAAATGTATGTGCGTAAATAGTATATAGTATAAATAGTGTTGTCCAAAATGTATGTGCGTATTTTGTAAACTAAGTAAGTTTATTAATTGAAATTTTAATATAAATGGTTGTCCAAAGAGTCCGTACCTATGTTGCAAATTTATATAGATTCTATTAAATCAGTTTGTCTATTAAATTTTTTAGTTTAGATAAAGGTTGTTATTTATGTATATCTGTGTGCATATTTTTGTTTCAGTATATTGTGTAGTATATTAATCGACTGAGTAATTATGTGCTGTACTATTAGTAACTGTTTAAAATGAATAGATCAGACATAACTATGTAAATAAGATTGTTAAAAAATATAAACTTTTGTTAATTTGTTTTTAAAATTCATAATAAAAGTTTAATTATAAAACGAAAACGATTTTTCTAAATTGTTTTACATATTTTTAACAAATGCATAAATAAATATTGTTTTCAAGAATAGCTATTTTGTGGTGTTGTGGTGTCCAACATCTCTTCCTGCAATAATATGCAATAACTTTGATCTCTTTATTTTGTATTCCATAGATATTCAGTCACATTTCAATAGATAACCGTTTTCATCCTTTCAACAATTTTAATAGTAAACTGTATCAGTAGAAGCTACATGAGTTTACAACATATTTATGTACGGACTTTTGGACAACATTTTTGGGCAATCACTACAAATAACTTTATAAAAAATTAAGTAAGATATAAACCAAAATATCTAACGGGAATCTCTAAATATGATCACATTCTTAATTAGGAATATGGCTTGCATTCTGGGTGACTTGTTATGGTAGCAGCAAGCTTAACACAGATACAAATAAACATATAATTTAATTTTATCATTTTTAGTAAAGATCACAGTTTTACACTTATTTATTCTACTTAAGTGTTAAAATAAAATGGAATACATTTCTCTATTATATTTTACGTATTGTATTATAATACATATTTAGTCAGAGAGACACATAATACAAATATATTTGCAAAATACAAAAAGTTTACTAAAAGTAAATTAATAAACTGGATATAAAACTAATCGTTTAAACTACAATAAAATAATATTTAAATGGAAAAAAATGTACTTAACACTTAATACCTTACATTGCTATATTTATTCATATGTATTTCAAAATGTTTACTTAAAATGTCTCAAATTATTGATTTACGTCTTTATACACATATATAGCTATTTTGGGGGATAATGTTTTTTAAATAGTAATTGAAATAATTATGTACTCTTAATTTATGTTATATTGTACCTTATACGTTTTGGTTATATAGAGATGTTATAAGTAAACATACACTGATTTAATAAATATACATCATTTATTAATCTGACTATATTTCATAAATTTTATCAAACCGAAAAAAAATTGTGTTTATACTGAATCAGGTTTGAAAAACAGTTATACATACAAATGTCGACCACACGTGGTACGTTCTATATTAACATAAGGTTACTTACTGCCTTTTACTGCTGTGGAGTTTACATTAGTGAATGTATAATGTTTACCTATACCTACTGACTGAGAATATGTATTTACTAATACACAGCTGCGTATATACAACAGTATGGGAATCTATCATGAATATTTAAAACCTGAATTTATATTGATGATTCTAATATAATTAAAGTGTATAATTATTTTTCAACGAATCACATGAGATTAACTATAAATATTTATCAGATCAAATATTGTTTTTACAGTATTCGTTTAACCAAACTCGATTAATAGTGTGGTTTGATAAGTGATAAAAATATCTCCGTGCGCTTTTGCTGTACAAATTTTTTGTTGTTGCAGGGTCTGATAGATTTAGGTCTCAGCAATTAAAAAAAATGGTGGGTACATATTTTCAGAACCCGTTTTCATCGGCCCCGAACGGATCTTGCGTCAGGCTCTGCTCCAAAATAAGATTTCCTAATAAAGAAACAATTTTATCTATTTTGATGTCTTATTTTAGGTTTTTAATTCATTTCTGAGCGTTTAGTATAAAAAGTTTCAGTCTCAAGGTCATTCCTGGGGTTCATGCCTACCAGATTGCCTCGAGGACCAAATAAATCAGGATTTGCTAAAAACGCATTTTTGACAATTATATTGTGATTTTGAAAATTTTATTTGAAGCTAGTTATTTTCTGGATTGAAATAATAAAATTAGCAATTTTGTCAACATCCCCTGGTTCCAGGTACTCAGCATTCACGACCACCATATCAGATGTTTTTAAATCTTACATTACTAATCTTAAATCATTAGTAACAGCAGTCTAAATTTTTGTACTATGTCAACCAGGTAAAATTGTTATCAATTTAGTTTCTTTCCATTCATCTACGGGAACGGGAACATTGTCAAAATGGACCAAATTCAAAATGGCCCTCAAGGACAATTATAAAGTAAATTCCATATCTAAACAATTAGAACAACTTTAAATCTAAAATAACTGCTTTATGTATCATTTTGGTTGCATAACATATATTACGAATAGATTGAAACTTGTATATAAAGTATCTAAATACATAATATTTTTTTCAAAAAATGTCCATGTATGACGTCATATACATTTATTCAAAAAAGGAATATGTTCAAAAATTATTTATTTAGTGAATATCTCAAGAAGGAAACATCTGTATTACTAACAGATCGAAAAAAGGCTTATACTCTATCAGATAGGGTACGTTAAATGTTTAGAAAATGCTCAAAAATCACACAATGGTTTTTGATTTAGTACCAAAATAAACCATTCTGACCATTGTGCAATTTCTGAACATTTTCTATTATTTTATCTTACTCTATACAGATATAGGGTCTCAGATACTTCCTTCTTGAGCTATTCATTAAAAGTATAATTTTTGACATGGTAATTTTTTAAATAAATATCTATGACGTCTTACATGGAATTTTTTTCAAAAAATAATGATGTATTTAGATACTTTATATACAAGTTTCCATCTATTCGTAATATATGTTATGCATCAAAAATGATACATAAAGTAGTTGTTTTAGATTTAAAGTTATTATAATTGTTTAAATATGGAATTTACTTTATAATTGTCCTTGAGGGCCATTTTGAATTTGGTCCATTTTGACAATGTTCCAGTGATTACATTTTGGTAAACTTGTTTTGGGTGTACTCATATATACATGTAGATGAATGAAAAGAAACTAAATTGATAACAATTTTACCTGGTTGCAAAAATTTAGACTGCCTTTACTAATGATATATGATTAGATAATGTTAGATTTAAAAACATCTGATATGGTGGTCGTGAATGCTGAGTACCTGGAACCAGAGGAGACGTTGACAAAATTACTAATTTCATTATTTCAATCGAGAAAACAACTAGTTATATATAAAATCATCAAAATACCATTATTAAGAAATCTATTTTTGGAGCAGAGCCCCAGGACCTAAGACCGGACCTGGACCGATAAAAATAAATTTCATGTGTCTGAAAATTTGGACCCCACCATTTTCCAATTGCTAAGACCTAAATCTATCAGAAACTGAAAAAATCAATTTGAACAGCAATAAAGAATGAGATGACATATCAAACCACACTAAAATTGATAAACGCAAAAATAATATTGCAGTTTATTCCGGTAATCCTTAATTTAACCCAACATTGTGCAATTTGGGTCTTGATGACAGTATTTTTTAATCGGTTATTATATATAGGTTTTGTTTAACTTCATATGTAAACAAACAATTCAATCAATAGATTAAAATTATTAAATTAAATTGATCCGATTTAAATTAATCCTGATCAATATTTTTAGATAGCTCTGAATAGAAAGTGAAATTTACAACTAAATTAGAAGTACTTATTTAATAAAATGTATTTTATCGCGGTTTTAATTAGATGAGTTCACCTGTAATGCATATATTCTATTATTTTGATATTAATAAAACAGTTTACATTCATTTCTTTTAAAATTATGTAACAGTTCCAATTTCCTAAAACTAATATATTCATTATTTATTTTATATTATTTCAGAAAAATGCTGCCACGAATTTTGGTCCTGTTTTTCCTAATAACAGCTCTCATTGTTGCTGTATCAACTCGACCGCCATCATGCAATAGAAAATATGTTATCATGATGGATGCTGGCAGTACCAAAACGCGAAGCTACCTCTACTCCTTCGAAAGAGATTCTTCCAACATCCTTCAATTGATGAATACTGAAGCAGGCATCAAAACAACGGCCCTATCTCATTACGCTAACAAACGCGACCAATGGGCTAAATTGCGATCCCAATTGAGAATACATGCCACTACTTTCGAAGACAAACTCCCCAGAGAATGTGTCTCTACTACACCGATTATTTTAATGGCGACTGCTGGAGTGCGTGCGTTACCTGATCAGAAGGCAGATCGTCTCCTAAAAGAGGTCCGTGATGTGTTTTCCAAAACAAAGTTTCTATTCAAATCAGAGTATGTTGGTATTTTAAGTGGTAACGACGAGGGGGCGTTTGCTTGGCTAGGAGCGAATTATCTGAACGCTAATCTGAGAGAATACCCTGACACCAGAAACTTCGTGGGAACCTTAGATATGGGTGGAGGCTCAACCCAGATATCTTTTCTACCAAATTATCCCGAAAAATTATCTAAAGTTGACGATTTCCGGATCGGAGAGGATAATTATAAATTATATACAAAAAGTTATCTTGGTTTTGGTTTGCAAGCAATGCGTATGCGATTTTTTAACGTTTCTGAGAGGTGCAAAGCAGGCGAGTGTGGAGAGGTAGTTTATAAGAGTTCTTGTATTCATGCACATTATTTCAGTAGCATTCAATTCGGCCAGTCTCGATATTCTGTTAGAGGGTCAGATATTCCAGACTCTCAAAGGTTCTGCCAGTGCTACACTCAAGCCTACGGCTTCATTCAGCCAATTGTAAACATTCGTAATTCATTCACGGAAAAAACCTTCTTGACTATTGCTGGCTATTATTTCATATTTTCTAACATCAGAAAGCTAGAACACGAAGACACAACAGAGCCATTCACAGTTACTTTGAGAGATATCCTTATTCAGACAGTGGATATCTGTGAAAAGCCTCACAGCAGTGATACTCCCGGGAGACTTTTCGTCCCCTTCCTCTGCATGGATATGTCTTATATATTTGCCCTGTTACACAATGGCTATGGATTTGAGCTAGATGATTCCTTTTTAGTGACCCAAAAACTGACAAATCAACAGGTTAACTGGGCCATCGGATATTCAGTAAAAATTGCGTATTCTATGTAGGCACTTCAGACAATATTATAAAGTTTTAAAACCGGAGAGATCTCTCGTTTACAACACGAAGCTTGAGTGGTCCTCAATTTATAAAGCAGGAATATTTTTTGTTGTAATTTAATACTTTCAATTAGAAAATATTATTCCCTTCAGGATTCAAGCTTTTAAAATGTTTATATATAATTTTTTAATTAGTGTATTCATGTCTCTCTATATATAAACATTCTATGCATTATTTAGATATGTATATATTATAGTTTTAGTAGAACGTATATAACAGATTTTAAATAATACTGTTGCAAGTAATATGATTGTTAGATTATGTTCTTTTCACTATTACTTGTTTTATATGGATTTATTTTAATTTGAGAATTATATAATTTTTATTATTACATATGCAAATTTGAACAATTTGTTTATTATGTATGTATTATGTGTACATATACAATTTAAAAAACAATATTGTTATAAAAAGACCTTTAAGTAGGTAGGTACTATTCAACGTTTTACAAGTTTAAATTTTACAACTTTTCAAAGGTTATTAATAATTTTATGTACAACTTTTTTGTTATAAGAAATATAAATTAAAAGGAGTTGTTTTTATGTTTCATGAAAAATATTGTTTATTTTTTAACCTGATAAAGTAAAATATATTTAAATGTCTTTTGTTGTTGTACATTTTGCTCGTACTATCAAATATTTGATGATTTTTAAAAGAATGCATGTTTTTCTATTTTTCCATAACTTATAGAAGAGATTTTTTTAATTATATAGCAAAAAGAATATTAATTATTACAAAGATTAAAGATTATGTAAGCTTTAATAAGAATTATTTATGCTTCTTAACCAAACAAATTATATCGTTAGAATAATTTAAAACAACATTTTAATTAATGTATTAGAGCATGTAGTTAATTAAAATTTAACAATAAAAGCGGAAGTTTCTGTTGTTTAATATTTAGATTAATAATAGTTTAGTTTACAGTCACTCACAGATTTTGTTTATAAATCTCTTAAAATAAAGTAAGTTGTTATCAATGTTGTATTTTTACTTAAATATAAACGTATTCTATTAAAATGTATTTGTATTGTCAAAGAAAATTCTTTATAAGAATATATTATTAAAAAATAGTTTACAATGATTCAAATACTTCGATTTATACTAATCGTAAAGAAAGAATTTATTTTTCATCGTAATAGTGAAAACGCATAAAATAAAAGGTTTAAAATATTAAAATTTTGATTATATTCTTTAAACTATTCGATATTTTTTTATACTCTTTGCAAATATTTTAATAAGTTTCTGTTTATTTTGAAACCATTAAAAATAATATCAATAATATCAATTTGCGTTTACTTCTGGTAAATATAGTAATACAAAACTTATAGAGTCTAAAAACTTATTAATATAAACAATGTAGAACAATTTTTATAGGAATTAGTTTTACTGAAAACTATAATGGATCAAGTAGGTCTAAAACAATTTGAAAACACTAACTTTTGGAATGAGGACCAACACTATATAGTATGTAGATAACTTTTAGTTGTTCTTCATCCGACAAAATAAATATACTTTATTTAGGAAGCAGTCTTTCAACTGTGTAATATATGTATTAAAGGTTCACCAGCATTAATAGCAAATAAGGGACACTGAATTGATTATATCACCTCGTATATCATTAAATTTATCTCTGCAGAGATGCAACATTCAGACGTACCATTGATGTCAGTCTTAAAAAGTTTATGATATAAGTGTTGTCCAATATACAAAAACTCGTCAATAGCACACAAAATACTCTTTATGCAAAATGCAGAAAAGTTTAAATAAATCCAATATTTTTGTTATGGATATTAGAACCTTAAAGTTATGTTTAAAAATATAAGAATTTCATATTCTGGCTAAAACAATATTTTATTAAATTCTTTTTATTTAATAATATTTTCAGATGACTCAAATAAATGTTGGGATTGACAAAGATGAACATCCTTCACAAAACAACGATTTATTTCAAACCAACAATGCACTTGAAGGATTCGGAAAATTGTCACGAAAATCGAGGCGAATACAAATTGTCTGGTTCTGCCTATTTCTAATGACAATCGGGGGCTGCATTTTCCATGCTTATGAAATAGTATCTCAATACCTAACCTATCCAAAGGTGTCTAACATACAGTACAATGCTGTTCCCTTTGTATTTCCAGATGTTACACTTTGTCATCCCTTTTTATTCAAAACCGTTAAAGAAAAACTTACCGTTCCCAATACCAACAAACAATACGGCAAGCAGATCTTTGATAGAAATATCCGGTCATTTTGGTCTCTCTTTTTAACCGGAAATGAAGTCTCAGAAATAAACAGAACATGGGACTCTGAAGAGATTACTTCTGCTAGTGTAAAATCATTTATGTATTATATTTCCAATACTTCGTCTGTTCTAGGCCCTGAAGACACTATGCTTGCTTGCTATTACCGTGGTAAAAAATGCGACATTAGAAACTTTACTGTCATACTCCATGGTACACATGGATTTTGTTTTCAATTTCAACCAATGGCGCGAGAAGTGTTTGATACTGGTCCTGAAGCAGGGTTTTTCTTGTTACATAACAGTTGGGATTATGTTAACACAATTCATCCCAAGATTCCAGCAAAACATATTCCTGGCTTAAAAGTATTCATAAATGAAGCGTTCAGTTGGCCTGACTCCATTGAACCAGTGACACTAGCACAAAGAACTCAAATTGTGGAAGCTGGAATTCGTAGATATAAGTATAACAAATTGAACACCCCAAGTGATCCTTGCCGAGCTGAGCAAAAAGTTGAACGATGCTTTCTTACCCGAGGACGAGAGCTAAAGTGTCGCTATTTCACCAACAGCGACATCATTTGTCGTCATGATTATTTCCAGGATCGATTGTATAAGAAATGTGGCTGTATTGTTTTTGAATGGCTCTTAAAGCCAATATATAAGAATTCCATGTTTTGCATACACGTTCCTGATAATGTCTACGAAAACTATGAAAATGTTCTATTTTTAAATGACTCAGCAACTCTTAGAAAGCCAGCCAACAACATTACCTCTTCAACAATTGTCTTCAACACATTTCAATTGAAGACTCGCTATGATTGTTATCAAAAAATTATCGAAGAAGCAGAAAATATGACTTTCAAACCTTGTACACCTTCCTGCACTCGAGTCGACCAACTTATCATTCTTGATCGATACCCGAAAAACAATCCTGGACCCTCGTCCGTAGCGACCGTGACTGCAATAGTGGAGGAGAATTTGGATTTTTTGAACGAAGCCGGATATAACAATGAAAGTCTCAAAGGCTTACTCAGCATGCCCAACCAAATTGTCAATCAGTTGTCTGGAAATGCCGGTACTCTGGAAGTGTATGCTATTGAGAAAGAAGGACCTCAAACTACCGAAGATTTTCGTTATTACAAGTCATCGCTATTTTCCGATCTTGGTGGATCGTTGGGTCTTTGGATAGGGTGTAGTGCTCTGAGTATTCTTGAGATGAGCGAGATGTTGTTTATCCTATGTGAGAGGTTTAGACAAACTCGAAAAAGTGTTGATAACCTTTAATGTGACATTGAAGCCAATATTTATGATATAATTGGTATATTTTTAATGAACACGCAAATGTCATGCATATGAAATATATAATTATTTGTACACAAGTAATTCTAAAATAATAATACACAAATCTAATCAATATTATTCAAATTAATCTTTTCAACAATTTTGGATTAATATTAAAGTAGAATGTGTATTTAAAAGGTTTACACATTTATTGTTTATACATTTATATAAAGACTTAAAGACGAAAGGTCTGATAAGTACCTCTTATCATTTTCAACAAATTAAAAAAATATATTTATTTTAAGTTTTTATGGTAAATTATTTAGAGTTTTTTAAAATATTATTTTATTTTATTTAGCCACTTTTGAGTGTATCTATCTGAAACTCTCCGTTTTATGAGATATTTAAATATTCATTTATACGGTTAATATATATATACTACTTTTTTCTAAATAAGTAGTAGTCTATAATATAGAGTACATATGTTCAGATTCAGACTTTTAAGCAAACTATTATAATCGTGATATAAAATATATTCTCAAACAATAGTCTTCAAAAATGTAATATTTAATATTTTTAATGTTTTTAAACAGCTATTAATAGTACAACAAATATATAAATAAAATTGAATTCCTGACTAAAATTAAATCTAACGATTAATTTTTATTATAGATTTTCATATTATATTTTTTTAAATTTTTGTATACGAAATATTGGCTATCCGTTGATTAATGACATTCCAGAAATAATGTAGGGGATCAAATGTTGTTTCGTTAATCACAGATTTAAACATTGTGGTTATTATAAATCTTTAAAATGCATAAATTATACATTAACTAATAAATTCCGTCAAATTATAATAAATATGGTATCAACATAATATGGTCAATTTCAAAGTAAATAGTTTTGTACTTCTTTTGCTACTCATTCATCTAATTATAAAATTACTCAAATAACAATCTGTTCATTGCATTACAATACGTTAGCAATAGTATTATCTTTATTAAGTTTGACCTTTGACCTTAATTAACACTTCAAAATTTCTATAAAAGAAATTTGTTTATATCAATTATGATAATCTAATAATTTGTTTTTCAAAATATACTCTGATGGAGGACGACATATTTCGAGACGTTCAACCTGGTAAATATAAACTTTGTATAAATTATGAAGTTTTTATAAAATAATAAAATATATTTATGTAGATTCGAAGTACACCTTTTATGGACATAATTTTTTGCTAAATAAAAGTATTGTTTTTAATTAGCGATAATTTGAAATCACCAAAATTATTATGATTGAAATAAATTAAATTTAAAATTACATTTAAAATAATTATGATTAAAAATGTAATGTTAAAAAATAAAGAATAAAAAATGATAAAATTATATTTAAAAAAGGATTGTACAATAAGTAAGTTAGTATACGTTAAAATTTTATTTTTACATTTATATATTTAAATATTACTGTAACAACGAGAATAATTATATTGCTCCTAATTGTTTATAAGAAATACTTCAAATAATTACACATCAATATATAATTCCTTTCTATTAGAAATAGTTCATGAAACAGTTTTAAAGAACGTTTTAATATTGTCATTACCAAAAAAAACAAAAAGCTGTAAAAGTGTTACTTACTGTTACACACTGAAATTGTGTGCCATAATATCAATAACGATGGACCCAGAAATCAACAACTATATCTCTTCCATTGATGAAACTGTAGATTGTTAGATCTCAAACTAAATCGCCAAAAAACCTAGATCCTGACTATTCCTCGAAATAGAAATCTGCCCACACCCTATACTCCGAATCCACTATTCAAATCCGGGGCTTTAAATTGGAAAAAACATATAAAACAAAAGTCTGAAGAAGTGTCGATCGAGAATCTTCGATCTTGAATACGCAGCTTACCTTCATCGGCTTAAATTCTAACTTATCGCGCAAACTTGAAGCTTTTCAGTTACACTGTCTCCGTATCATTAAATATCCAGATCAAAATACCAACTCCCTGATTTTCTCAAATCACATCGAAAAACCCAATCTTGGAAACTTTTGAAACAAGCTGTCTTAAATACTGAACACATTTTCCACAATCTCTGTCCCCCAATCATGCCGCTAAACAGAAGACTCTGTCAGCCAGTTGCCAGAACTTCTGTGAGATTGAACTCTTCTTTTCAACTACTAATTCCCT
>JAUZNC010009228.1:31735-56841 GCA_034780395.1 Vannuccia rotundouncinata | reverse complement strand
TTAATTTTCAATAATTATCAATGATACACAATTGTTATATTATGCAAATAAACTATATCAACATTTGTTTTCCCAAAATTACATCCACGTATGAAACAATTGATAAGAAAACTATATATATAAAATGAAGACCTTTAATATTAATTTGTTATAAGAATACAATTCAACCGTTACCAATCTGAAATCAAATCATTTTTCAGAATTGAAAAAGGATTCATGGAAGGATCGAAAATCTGCACTTCAAAAGAAATTTTTTCCAACTGGATTTAAATATGAATTAAAAAACATTCTTAAAATAGCGATACCAGTTGTGAGTTGTTAACTTCTATTATTACATGTTTTGATAAATTAAATTATTTACTCATAATTCAGTTGCTTACTTTCTTGTAAAAGAAATAACATACTATTTTATTAAGAAATGTATTGCAATATTTAACAAATTACATAAACGTGTCTGTTGTAATTATATTCCGAATTATCTTTTGATCTTACTAAATCAAATATCATTTTTTCAAATAGTCTAACTTTTTTTCTTCAGATTTTTACAAATATGCTGCAATTCATCATCCCAATGGAAAGCATTACGATGTGTGGTCATCTAAGTCCCGTTGAGATGGAAGGAGTAGCTCTAGCGAATAGTGTTAGCACACCATGATTCTTTATTATTTTTGTTTACAGTAAATGTATATATATATATTTAAACATAAGAGTAGTAGCTATACATGCAACATCCCTTTTAAATAGATGATAAACGCGTTTGGAATAGCCATTGGAACAGGACTTTGTACCGCTTGTGACACATTATTCGCTCAGGTAAATAAAATGAATTTATGAAAACAATTTAATAAATTTATACTAAACAGGTTTTTTTCACGGTATAAATAAAGTTATTTTAGGTTTTTGTAAACTGTAATACAAATGTAGGTATCTCTATTGTAGGCTTATGGAAGCAAAGATAAGAAGCTAACAGGAATGTTCTTACAGCGAAGTATAAAATCATTTATTTTATATTATAATAAATTTATCGAACCGGTTTTGATGCACAGACCAATAATTGACATGAATATTTTCAATCTTTTTTGTTCAGGCATATTCATTATCAGTCTTGCTCCTTTGGTTCTCTGGGCTCTACACATCAACATGGAACCTATTTTTGTACTTCTAAAACAAGATCCAAAAGTCGCTCAGTAAGGGGTTTTGTTCGATTTATTACTAATTTGGTTTTACTCATAGTCAGGTAAATAGTCAGTTTAACCTCCCAAATCCAATATAGCGTCAAAAATTTAAAACAAATTTCTTCATTGAAAAAAATTCATAGTGTTTAGTTTTAAGGGTCTTCCTCCTCCTCAGTATCGACCTCTTAAGTGTTGTTTGGATTAACGTGCAGTTTTTGATTTGGCAATTAGGGCAACACGCTGGCTGCATTGCAGGGGAGACCATATATAGCGTCTGCCGCTGCATCGAGATGATTTGCATCCTTTCGAATAGTTGCTATGGATAATTTTTAAGAGTTCTTCGGCCGTAACATTGTATTGGGTCATGATTGAGGTTAGAGCATTGTAGGAGAATATGTTCCGTCGACTCTGGGGCCTCTCCACAATCTCTACATTCCTCAGTTTCATATAGCCCAATTATTTTACGAATATAGAATATTTGTAGAATGCCATCTTCTAAACCTTCTAAAGCTGATTACGTCGGTTTTACATAAATTGTTATGATTCTATTATGCGTTAACTTTCCTTCTTTCGTTACCTTGTTAAATCTGCCTCCGAGATCTGCTATTTATTTTAAAGATTTGTTTTGAAGGATAAATGCACTTGAACAGGACTTCATGACAGGTTCAGATTTCATTAATTTTCGAAAGACTGACATTTCCCAATGCCGAAAATTTTTGAAGTTGAATCTCAGCCTGAGTAGGCATTTACTTACAAAGGGCAACTCATAGCTCACATCGTTTCCTAGAGTTTCTATTGGGAGCTTAATGATATAAACTTTGTGTTTTTTTGACTGCTTGGTTGCGTCAGAACGGAAGTAGATGATATCATTGTCTCTTTTGGAGTATTGAAGGAGCAACATCAGCAAATCTGTATCCTCATCGCCCAACATTGTGCAGTGGTGCAATGACGGATCGTTCAACTGTTGCCTTAGCGATAACTAATGTTGCATCACCTAGTGACTGAATGAAATGGCATCCCCTTTTAGTTAGTGCTGTCTTATGAAAACAATAATGTTTGCCTTGTTTTTGTAACGCGACAAATGTCTTCCTTTTACGTGAAAACTCTGTTTATGCAGTCACACTAACTATAGGATTCAGTTTTTTTCGTCTTTGATGAGTGTCTTTTATAGTCATCATACATATTGCTTGTTTGTAATGTCTTATAGTTAAATCTGTATAAGACTCAGATATTGCATTATATGAGTCGCTTTTCTTTCACAGTAAACGTTGGAGCAAAGAACCACCTCTTTTAAGAATAGAGTTCATTACAGGTTTAGTTCATGCGTCAAAACCTCTTCAATGGAAAGATCTATTGACCTTAACACCACAAGAAAACGCTGGAACAGAAGAGCAAGATCAATGGTACTATCAGGAGAAATCTTTACAGCAGAGATATTTGCAAGAGTTTGGGATCTGTGTTTCCTCTTAAAGTTATAAGTAAATGCAGACTTTCCAATTATATCTTCAATGAACTTGTTCTCAATCAATTCAAAAGCATATACATTTACATCTGGCCCAACCACTATCCCGTTGACAATGTTTCTCAGAGTAGAATCAGATGTGAAGGGTGAACAAGCTGCAAGCTTTAACCAAATTTTCTAAAAATCAGATGCATCTTTTTTGATGCGCACCTCAGTTGACTCTTTGTGTTGAGCACTTGTAGTATATGTCAGGTCTATGAAATCTTGCATCGCACTGTTGTACTCAGATGTTACAGGTGCAAATAAGGTCCAAAGCTTTCGTATGTCCTCGGTCATCCCACTACCGTGAGTTACACCACCAGTGCTCTTTAGAAACCTCATCAACGTTTGTTCAATGACAAGATCACTACTAAGGCCTGCCCAGCACTGCTTGCTTCTACGAACAACGTGAAAATCATCAAGAAACTTTTAATAAACATCTCAGTGCTTTTCCTCCAGGTAGCTCATTTGCTGCAAGTAGTAAGGAGCAGATCGCAGGTAATTGAAGTGCACAGCTCCAACAAAAACACTTCACAATTGGACCTAGTACAATCTGCCTTAATCAACATTCTTGCCATAATTGGTTGGTCTTGGAGGTCTGATCAAGTTCAAATTACTTTTTCTCTTTTACTATCCCTGGTTGAATCAAAACCTCAGAACAAGCAGTATTTCCTAGCGTCGTCTCTCCACTAAGAAGAAAGGAGTACAAATCTTCGTCTTGATCCAACAGTGTCTGAATCTCAGGATCATCTTTGGCTATTTCTGTTATAAGCTGGTTATACAGACATTTGTCAACAAGAAGATGGCCCTCCAAAGACCTCTGAACAGCTTTCCCTGTCATCATGTGCACATCTGCATTTTCCACATAGGCAGTCTCAAGTATTTGTTTAGACCGGTTCCTTTCATGAGGCAGCTTGCGCTATGTGATATATACAATGATTAAAATGTGATTATTTCAACGTCGCATATTGAATTTTTTGTATTAAATAATAGACTAATATAAGTTTTTATGATCTTAATGTGTTCTTTGCCTTTGAAAACCTAGGAATAGACACCAAAATCATCAAAATTGATTTGATAGTTATAAAGTAATGCTCATTCAGGCTCGTTAAGCAAGAGGTTTTGGCGACCATCTTGGACGTCATCCGAGGATGCTACCTTGGTAAACTTTTAGTATGTTATAAAGTACATTAAAACTTACCAAAATCAGTTAAAAAACCTTTTGTAGCAATTTTTTGGTGTTGAGGGGTATTTTCCGTATATTGGACCTGACTATTAGCATTTTTCGTTTTTTACTTATAAATATTATAGTTATATATGTTTTATAGCTGACATCTCAGATATGTGTTACATTTTCATTTAAAAGAATGTACAGCGCATTCAACAGATCTCAATTTACAAACGAAAAGTTTAGCCAATAATTGTCTGAACTATAACAATTTGTATTTCATATATTTCAATATGTTCGTTCTCGTAGGATCGCAGCCCATTACATGGTTCTTTTTTCACCAGGAATTCTGGTGAGTTGAATTATTTAATATTCGTCATAGTTTAAGAAAGTATTGTCTATTAAACGTTATTTTACCTCTTTAGTTCCATTTCAATTATCTTATATTGGCAAGATACATGCAAAATCAGGTAAGATTCCTTTTTATAAATATATATATATATATATTACTGTTTCATTTACCGTATTTAATTATAATATTATTTAAGAAGTTCTGCAAACAGCTAGGCATGAACTATTAGGTAGTTTAGGTAATCAAATGATTGAGTAAATATATATTAAGATTACAGACTTATTAACGTTAATACTCAGATACTTACTATAGCTACTCTACTGGCCCTTGATTGAGTTATAGTATTTGAAGAGATAATAGACTTTGAAGTTCAGCCTTAAGCTACTTAGATAAAGCAAAAGTCACGCTAGTAGTTGAAATGATCTTGTTAGGTTAAATGTATACACCTTATTATTTTAAGATTACGCATATCATTACTCTGCAATGACTCCCGAGTATACTTTTATATCAAAGTAATAAAAACTTTGCATTGTTGATATTGCACATATTTTAACTGTCAGTAGACTTTCATTTTGTGCTCGTTTTTGTTTTTTTCGTTTGTGGGTGGATACATTTTAAAAATAATTTTAGGTCTCCGGTAATAGGTCATTAGCTTTCTGCTAAGCGTGTCTAACTATGCTATATGCTATCATTTGTGAAATTAAATAGTCAAATGCAATTAATCAAATAATAATAATTTAATTGATATATAGAAACCTATTTCGTACACAAAATCCGTTTCCAAATAATATGAAATTTCTTTTTAATTTGTTACTTCAAAAATATTGCTATTGTATTATATATAAGTACTTAATCAAAGCACAACTGCTCAAATACAGGTAAACAGTATTTTACAAATTTACAATTCCTAAGATAAACTTCCTAATAGCAAAGAAGATTGTTATAGGACAGGAATTTATTTAATAGGTTTGTAGACCAGCAGGTTGCTCATGTGTGTGTGTCGCTCCGTTTTTTAAAACTTCAGCGGATAGTAAGCTTTATTAAGTCTTACATCATCAAAGCAACATTGGATTGTGTTACTACAGTTTTTTATGATTAGAGTATGTCTTGTATGCTCAAACATTATAATAATTATTATTACATTCATTTGTATTTGAGCAATTAAACATTATTTAAAATAAGAAAATTAAGAAAATTCATTTTAAAAATTCAATTTGTAATTTTAATATATTTTGTATATTCAAAATATGATTCTAAATTATATCTTAGAAAATATAGAAAATGACAATACATTCAGTATATTATGAAAATTTTAATATTTTTGGAATTAATTCGCATATTTTTTAATTAAAATATATAAAATAAGCTCTTACATTCTATTGGTTGAATCTTATTTGCAGGACCGCGTTTATCCTCCAATGGTAATTGGTGTAATTGGCAATGTTTTCAATATTGCTAGTCAATACATTTTCATTTATGTTCTCGGCTATCGTTATGAGTAAGTATTTAAAAATGTGTTTATGAAATCAGTAACTCCTAAAATAAATATATGTAAAAATTAAAGTTTAATAAAATATTTATTTTTATCTTTAAATTCAGAGCTTCGGCTATATGTCAAGTTCTGACATTTTTTCTCATGTGGTTCGGAGAAATAATTTATATTTTATGGACGAAGTTTTATGAAGAAACTTGGGATGGTTTGTTCCTATTTTTATTTTTAATATATTGTAAACATGTAAATATCCTCCAAAATATAAGTAAAAAAAAATTTGATATAATAATTCATTCAGATGTTTATATAAATATACGTTTATGAGTATCTAAAGATTATTGTGTTTATTTCTATTATATCCAGATAGATAAAAACATTTTTCTTTTTTTGTTGTTGTAAAATTCAGGTTGGACCACTGAGTCATTGTTTGAATGGAAACCATTTTTAATTTTGGCTATTGCTGGGGTTGGTCATTCAACATTGGAAGAAATTGGCTGGGAGATTCTTGTGTTTATAGCAGGTCTGTATCACCTAATTACTTAGTTATATATTTTAGAATTTGATCATTCCAATATCAAATGACGATAGTGTTTAATATATTTCAAGATATTATTCATAGATCATGTTTACGAACAAAGTATTCATTTAGTAAATTACAATCAATTGAAAAGTAATTTGTTCCCTTATATTTAATAAAAATTGTAATTTATCAATCACCTACAATAAATTGTTTGTTTTCAATAACTTAGATTAATTCAAATGAGAGTCCACGTCAAAAGATTAGGATATGCTTGTAATCATATTTTTCTTAAATTTTTTCTTAGTTTTTCATAGTTTTCTTAGATTTCTTAATTAATTTTTATAATCGAATTAAATCAGTTGTTTGTAAAGTGTTTCATCAAAAATATACTGTTTCAATACCGGTCTTAGGAACATGGGGAGGAACGGAGCTTGCAACGCAATCGATCTTGTTTCAGACTGAAGTTTTAACTTATATGGTGAGATATCGACTTCTTCTATCCTAACAATTTACAATTTGGAATGTTTTATGTCAGGAAAAACTCGAACTCAATTGTATTATTTGTTATTAAATCAGGTACCTCTTGGTCTTGGAGTTGCCCTTAATATTCGCGTAGGTCAATACCTCGGTGGAAATAATCCCCAAGGGGCTAGAACTTCACTCAATGTTGGTATGGTAATAATTTGTAAGTGATTGGTGAAATTTCAGTAGAATTCCAAATATGTGGTTTTCATTATTCTATGTACTTTGGAATGTTAATACGTATTTTCCGGAGCCGATCGTATATTTTACGTATCTTCCTAAGCCGAACTCCGCTAACATTTTTAGACTTTTAATTCTTACAGTCTAAGACGGACGCATCAACGAATTTTCATTATTTTGGTTCAAAAATTTATTGCCAGTATTTTTATTTTCAATTTGTTCGATATATATTTATCTACATATAAAAGTGCAGCTTAGATTCCGGAAAATATGGAATATTATAATAGACATTCTAACAATAATGAATCTACCTTGTAATTCTTTTGTAGTGTTTACCGCAACTTTCTTATCGATTATAATTATTTCTGGAAAAGATGTAATTCCCAAGATCTTTTCAATTGATCCGTGAGTTACCACATGCATGGATGTTTTAATATATTTAAAAATATTTTTGTAGTCTTAACATAAAAAAACACTGCATATACATATGCCAGTAAATTATATTATATACATATTTAATATATAGGTTTTACAAATTAAATTCAAGTTTAATCAAATATAATCAAATTTACATAAAACATGAGAATTCTATTTCAGAGCAACAATAGAAATGACCTCATCAATTATGCCATATATGGTGTTTGTAATATATACAGACAACGTATCAGTAAGTACAACCAATTCGGATTATTAATTAATCGGATATTTTTTTAAAGTGTGTCAATAATGTTTATTTGAATCTATCCATGTTGAACGTGTTATTAAAGTACTTATTTACAATCAATAAATTTGTTAATATATATAGCATAACTATAGCTGAAGCTGCGATAACTTTTTGAATTGTTATAAAAATTTCATCGTTTAGATCGGAGAAAGTAAATAACAATAATACATTTTTTCAATGAAAACAAAACATAAATGATTGCTAACTATTGAGCTTGACCTCTCACTATTAGATGCCTGCATTCACTGTTTGGAAAGGCTCATTGCACCAACTGCCCTCGAACTGATTTATTTACCTTTCTATCCGAGCGCACTTTCCCAGCCAGCGATATTCTCCTCCCCTGAGTTGAGAGAGCATTACATGTTCTTTCTTTGAGAGGTTGTTCCGCATCTTTAGATCTGCTGTTTTTTACCCACAATTTTGTATCTCTCATTGTTGTCATCTAATTTGTTTGACACAATAGCTGCTTTTTCCCACGGATTTTACACCTTCGGAGCTCGAATTCGCGTCCATTTCTCTGTTTTTCTACGCTTTGTTGGCAGCTCTGTCTGCAGTTTTCTTTCTTTTCTACACCGCGCGCTGTGAGCTGCAACAGGTTGAATAGTTACTCTGGAGATGCTACAGACGTGGTTCAAAGACCTTTATATTTCTGTGTAGAGACTATCTTTGATAGTGAGGATTGATTAGCTTTAACTTTACATGTATAGCATTAATTGATGATTGGGGATCTGTGCAGATTAGTAGGCCACCTCGGTCATCCATGACGATGTTCCCTGATTTATTAAGGTCTGCGAGTTCAGCTTTATTCGGTGATTCTAAGTATCCCGCTGATGTATTAACAGTTACGAAAGGTTGGCCACTCTCCAGATGTACAGAACTGCTCCTCCTGCTCTGGACTCTCCTTTCACTGATCGGTCGGACCACATTTCAACAATGTGGCACCTCTCTTCTCGATGGTCCTGTTCGTGTTCTCTATTCTTTTCCTCTCATTTTCCTGATTTTCTTTTCTGTTGATACTCTCGATCATGTCCGGGGAGATGATCATCATCCTCATGCCTTCTTCATAAATCAATGGTGGGTAATCAAGCTTGATCAAAGCTTTTTTGGTTGTCGGCGTTGGTCAGTGATTATGATTTTATTTGAAAAGTTTTAGCATTGGGTCTCTAAATATCTCTGCTTTCAAACCTTTTACTAAGGATGCCAATATCTGCTATTTTAATAAGTGGATCGTTGCCTGTCACTTTTATATACTTTTCAGTTTATTTGAAGTATTGATATCGAATCTTGCTTTGAGAAGGATAATGTCTGCTTCTTTAAGGATGTTGAGTAAGATAACTTTTGATTACTCTGGTAGATGTATGAGGTAAGTCACGAATAACCTGTTCGGTGTTGTCTTTTGTAACATGGAATCAAATATTAAGTAGGTGTTTCGTATTAAGGACTGGAAGTGTGTTTCATTCTCGGATATTAACGTCATTGCTGGAAATTGTGTTGGCATTGCTTGTCGAGATTGCACCCATTGTCTGTGATCCAATTGTCGATATTGCGTCCTATGTAGTCGTCATTGGAAAGTGATTCCCAGCTATTTAGATGGGCATTAAAGTCTCAAATTAATATAGAGTTCTTTTCGTTTGGTAGCGCTAAGTCTGGAAATTAACATCTGTTATAATTCTCTCCAGTGCACATATATGTTTTAAATATTGCAGTCCCAGTTATTGATAGCGATTTTAACCCCAATACTTTGGTGTGATATCAATTGGGATATCAGTGAGTTGAACTTTACTACAAGAGAAGCTGGGTAGTCTTTAGCATACTAATGACAAGCCTCCTTTGTTGTGAGGTCCTTTCTGAATACAGTGTGTCCTTTGAGATGACATTTAGCAGATACATTGAGTTTAGTTTCCTGTATAGACACAAAATCATGTTTCTCATTCTCGCACAGATTCTCAATTTCACAATTTCTAGCTCTTATGTCGTCCGCATTAAACTGTATAACTTTTATAGCATTTTTCCATGCGGCTGGGTTTATGGAAATGCTGCTGTGTTTACCTTCTTCCTCGATTGGGACCTGGATGGGATGTACATCATTGCACTTCCAGAGATTCTTTGCACCATTGCCGAACAGTATCTGGAAAGGAACCCCACGTGGAGGCAATCGTCATGGGTCCCTTAAATTCATGTTGTGTCATTCGTTGGTTTTATTATTATCAATAAATTTGAAATAGCTATAAATTCAATTGGAAATTAGTAATTAGCTCTAATTTAATTGCATGTCACTATCATAAAATAAACAAATATATTTTTCAAATTATGAACTTTGTTTATCAGGGGATTTGCGGTGGTGTTCTGCGGGGCTGTGGACGTCAAACTATCGGTGCAGTTATCATTTTTGTTGGATATTACTTTTGTGGCTTTCCCTTAGCTCTAATTCTGGGATTTGCAGCCAAACTTTATCTACCAGGTATTCAAATGCATAATATATTTTAAATAAAATAAATGTGTGAAGCTAAGCTAATACAATTGACCAATTAAGAGCTAACAAAACTACAAATTGTGTTTCTAACTAAATGAATTAAAAGTAACTGAATATGACCGGATCAAAATACTACTGTTTGGCTTAATAAAGTTGTTAATAGGGATTTTCAATAAACAAATATCATATATTATGTAAATTATCCTAATTTGAAAAAATGGTTATCATTTATTTTTAAAATTGGTTAAAATTGGTACTGCCATTCGGTTCAGGCGAATAGTTAATAGATGTTTCTTTAAAAGAATGGATTGTGTGATATTCATAACATTGTTAATTTTGTTGAACATTGGTAGTTAGGTTGAATGGGCGGGTAATGTTGCATATATGTAACTAGGCAGCTAATAACAAAATACTCCTATTAAAAGCGAGTTTTTTCAAATTTGGATACAAAATCTCCTTTCAACATTTTTTGTATTGATTACTTTAGTATATACATCATAATTTTATATTAACTTATCTTTAGGTCTTTGGATTGGAATGACTATCGGTCTAGCTGTTTGTACAGCATGTCTCGTATTCGTATTATTTCGTCAAAATTGGGATGAACAGGCTCAAAAAGTAAGACATACTGGAACAAAGGTCTAGTTTTTATTAGCTTCCAATTATTAAACTAAAAATTTTTATTTAAACATTCGTTTTTAAAAATCCTCTCAATTCGCTCCATTCGTAGGCCCAAGAAACTCTTTCCAGACGTCCACTCGAAGAACTAGACACGGCTACAACGGAAACGACAGGTTTTAAAAATTTGATTAAATTTAACATTTATTATTTACTTTCTAATATTTCTATTTCAACTATTTACATCTATAACATATTGCAAAAACCTGAACCATTAATTGAACATTTTATTGTACTTTATAAAATTGAAAAAATATACAAGATAATTAATGAGTATCATTTAAAAGCGGGTAGTTAAAAAAATAAATTTTTTTTCAAAAAACCGCGTAGTAAAACATTAACATTTTTTTGTAATTTTGATACAACATTTATTCTTTTTTTACAAAATTATGGAACTCTTTTTCGGATTTATATTTTGAATTGTTATACATAGAACGCAAAATGTTTCAGTTATGTACTTCTACTGATTGACGATTTTAAAAATTCACTATTTTAAATTTTCAAAAGAATTTAGTTAAAATTATTATTGGAAATTTTGAAAAAACTTTTAAAGATAAAGAAAAAAATGAAGATGATTAAGATAATGGACATGAAAACATTAAAGTTACAATAATCATTTGAAACATAGCTCTAATCTTCTTTTCGCCTAACATTTTAGCTATACTGTTATCCCCGGCAAAGTCTGATTTTCTGTCTGCTATACCGTCGCATATTCGGACACCAAGTCACCCTTTTGGGTGTAGCACCGAAGTGCTTCCTCCACCAAAACGTCATTACGGAGGCTTCTCGTCTCTAGAAGTGAAGCGTGTCTTTCGTAATAGGATAATAATTGCAATTCTATTATTCGTTTTCTTTTCTGCTTTCGTTATTCTTCATGTGACTTTACCGAGAAGTTTTTATTGGCCAGTTGACCCTGAAGGCAATCTAACTGCGACAACAGAAAGCAGTAGTTCACTGGTCACTGACACCAATTCCTGGGATCAAATTTGAACACTTCGCTGGTGTCTGGCATTGATTTTTTGGATTCATTTTGAATGAACTTCAAATAATGTTTTTGAAAATTTTATATTATTTTGATATATAATATTTTGAATATATACATTATTAATGATTATTCCTGGGTCAAGAAAAAAAATTAAATGTGAATGATTCGATGTTGGACACTTACATATTATATAGTTTTGTTTATAAAGTTATTTAGATTGCATATATATTTTCATAAAAATTAAAACTTGGTGTCTATATCTAGTTGTTATATTAATAAGTTACACATTTTTTTATATACCAAAATTCATGTATTACTGTATAGTCTTATTAAATCATTCATTTTTATCTTATTGATTAGAAAATTTGAGAACAAATCGTTAATTTAAAGTTTATTTCTAAATATATATTGATCTATCCATACAGTTATTTTGTTGATAAACTAACTATGCTCTGAACTTATAGGAATTTTTTATTCTATAATTTGAGATTTTTTCTATTTTGGCACAACATCCAGATATTTTATAGTTCACACATATTTCTTGGTTTCAGTCTATACACAGGTTGATGCAAAAAAAATCCGAAAAAGCGCATTTAAACATTTTAATGTATTTTCCAACAATACTAAAACATTATTTTATAAATCATTTAATATTTTCTTTGAATTATTTTAGTATTTTAAAATATATTAGTGAATTATAATTTATCCTCATCAACATATATATATATATATAAAAAAGATCCCATTATCAAGTAATTATAAACTACAAACTATTCGAAGTATTTTTAATATTTTATATCTTTTAATTCTTATGTAATACAAATTTTAAAATGGCTGTAAGAAATAATAGGATAGCCAAAAATGAACATCCTTCACAAAACAACGTTTTAATAAATCATCAATGCCATAGAAAACTCGTCCATAGTACAAAAAGCAATCTTTATGCAAAATACAGAATACCAAAAATGTATCAATTAATTCATAATGATGTAATTCATGTTCATTAAACAATTTTCAAAAGACCATAAATAGCCTTAAAAACAACGAAATTTCATATTCTGGCTAAATCAATAACATAATTTAATAACATTTTCAGATGGCTAAAAGAAATGATGGGATTGCTAAAGATGAACATCCTTCACAAAACAACGATTTATTTGAAATCATCAATGCCCTTGTATGTAGTATTCGGAAAATTGACACGGAAATATAAATGCGAATATAAATTGTCTAGTTTTAACCATTTCTAATGACAATCGGGGACTGAAATAGTGTCTAAATGCATATATAAACTATCCAAGGGTTTCTAACATACAGTACAATGCTGTTCCCTTTGTATTTCCAAATGTTACACTTTATCATCCCTTTTTATTCAAAATCGTTAAAAGAAAACTCACTGTTCCCAATACCAACAAACAATCCATCATGCAGATCTTTGACAGAAATATACCTTTGAAATTTCTACAGATTGTCTGGCGTTGTGTATTTTTTGACAACCTGGGGAGCGTTAATAAGAGCATTAGTATAAGTGAGGATCTTGGATGTCCAGTTCACCTGATCTCCGGGCGTAGCAGAACTCTGTTTTAGTTGGGGAACCGAATTTCTGGAGATGATTGGTTTCTGGTGCACTGATTTCTAAATAGAATTCATAAGTGATTATTAATTTTGTGGCACACTAGAATGCATTGATATAATAGCGTATAGTTTATAGAGTGTCTATAAGTGTCAGACTAATTTTTACTCCTCTAATATCAAGTCATTTTTTATAGACGCTTATCTCTGTTGAATTTTATTTGTGCTAATATTTCGCGTAACGTCCACGTGTATCTGCGAATACGATTGAATTCTATTTATAATACAAGTTTGTGTGGAAAAATAAACAAATTGCTTTAACTGTTTCGGTGGGTGGATTTTCAATTAGCAAGTATTTATGCAAGATTTTTATATATTTATAGTTTGAAAATGTATATTAAAATTTCGAACATAGACATGTAAATATTTTCATATTTTTGAAATATTCGTTATAATATTAAATTTGTCGTATTTTATTATTCAATTCAATACAATATTGGTAATTCTATTAATTTCTAACGGATATAATATTATAATATTTATTAAATTATTGCAAATTAAATATTATTGTTTTTGAAATTGTTTATATATATTACCTATAAATACTCTACAAAAAAATTAAGTAATATAAAGTATTCATATATAAAGTAATTATTATTTTTTAATTTCATATATATTAATATTAAGTACGTAGTATATAATATTAAGCATATAAAATTAACACATTCAAAAAAATATTAATTAATGTCTAGGTATATATAAAGTTTTATATCAGTTTATAATATTACTTATTTAGATAACAGTAATTATATGTATTTATAAACTTTTTAAAAATAATTATTCTTTTGTATAAAACAGATAGTATAACAAAAGTTCGATTTATTTGCAGTAATCTAAAAGCAGACAGATATAATGTGATGAGTGTATTTATATAAAAAACTGTATATATAAATTATATAAATCCCGGAACTTTTGTTATGTTTAGCGCAACTTTCTTATCGATTGTAATTAATTCTAAGAAAAAAATTGTAATTCCCAAGATCTTTTCAATTGATCCATGAGTTACCACATATATGGATGTTTGAATATAAAATCTATTAATCTATAATCTAGTACACTGCAAATAAATGGCAGCAAATTATATTATATCGCATATGTTATAAATTGTTTTACAAATTAAATTCAAGTATAGTCAAATATATATAAAACAAGAGAATTCTATTTCAGAGCAACAATAGAAATGACGTCGACAATTATGCCATTTATGGTGTTTGTAATATATACAGACAACGTATCAGTAAGTGCAACAAATTTGGTTTATTAAGTAACATGTCTAAATGTATTAATTATTGGGATTTTAAGACTAAAGTTGGATCAATAATGTTTATTTACATGTTCACATGAAGTAACTAACTTATTAAAATCGACAGAAGCAACATAACTAATATATGTAACTGTATTTTTCAAAAATAATCAATTCATCAATATACACAAATATTAAATATATATGTTTCGTTTCATTATTCTACATAAATGATAATTCAAAGTTACTAATATAGTTCAATTGAAAATTAATGTTTAGTAATATAATTGAATACTACAAGTAATATCCTTAGTATAAATGCATACTCTGGGCATCCGGGGACGCGGTGGCCCAGAGGTTAGAGTGTTGGACTGGCAATCTATTGGCAGTCTGTGCGAGTGGGTTCGAACCAAAAATTACTTACCTCGTCTCTGACTGACAGCTGTGTCAGTCGTTTGCTGCGACCCGAAAGGGTTCGTGTTGTAATCTTTGTGCGTCTGTCACTCAGAAAGTATAGCTTATAAAAAATAAAAAATAAATGATGACCTTTGTTTATCAGGGGATTTGCGGTGGTGTTCTACGGGGCTGTGGACGTAAAACTATCGGTACCGTTACCATTTTGTTGAATATTACATTTTTGAATTTCCCATAGCTCCAAACTTTTTCTTCCAGGTTTTCAAATGTATAAAATAAATCAAATGTTCAAAGCTTATTGCTAATACAATTGTCCAAGATCAAAAACCCAACTACAAATTATGTTTTTAACAGTAATAATTGAAATTAAATGAATATAAGTAATGATATTGTTTTACCTTAATATAGTTTTAAATAAATATATTTTGATTTATATACAAATATAATATGTAAATTATATTAATTTGAAGAATTGCGCAATATTAATATTTGAAATTGATTAAATTCAAATAATTGGTATTTTCAAAAGTTTCGATAGAAATATTGTGAGATATTTATAACATTGTATATTGTAGGGGACTTTGCTAATTAGGTTGCATGGATGTATTTCGGTTATATATGTAAGTAGGTAACTAATACAACATTTTCACATTAAAAGCGTTTGATCTTTTTTAATCATTAGATAAGTTTTCAACATGATTTAATTACATTTTTTCGACAAAACAATTATTAACATTTTTCAAAAAATATTAATGCAAGAATTTCTCTTCTATTGATATATTAATATTTAATGATTCTTAATAAATATTTAAATAAATATACTGAAATCCGTTTAATAAAATTGTGTATTATAATTGGAATAGCCGCTGGAACAGGACTTTGTACTGCTTGTGACACATTGTTCGCTCAGGTAAATAAATAAAGCATATTTGAAAATAATGTTATACATTTACAAAACCAGAGTTATTCACGATATAAATAAGGAGAATTTTGGTTTTAGTTTCTGAAATACAAATCTCTATTGTAGGCTCACGGAAGCAAAGATAAGAATCAAACTGGAATTTTCTTGAAATAATTATCAATTCAATTTAGTTAAATGGACGCATAAAGCTTTGATCATCCAAATTGATTTAACAATACGACAGCGCTAACTGTTATATTCAAGCCAGGAGTACGTACGAGATTCGAGCTCACTACCTAATGGTTTGAAGGCAGCGATGTTCAAAAAATAAAAAAGTGAAATAAATTGTCATAATTCCTAATTTTATATAATATTTACTTTTGTATTGATTACTTACTCATGTAAATTCGAACAAAACGATTCTATTCATTATAATTTTATATTCATGTATCTTTAGGTCTTTGGATTGGAATGACTATTGGTCTATTTGTTTGTACCGGCTGTCTCGTATTCGTATTATTTCGTCAAAATTGGAATGAGAGTGTTAAAAAAATAAGACATACTGTAGTAAGTAAGAAACACTTTAAGAAACGGCAGGTTTTTAATTTGAATAAATTTAACATTGATTAACTACATGCAAAGATTTCTATTTAAACTATTTGCATCTAAAACATATTGCAACATAAAACAATAATTGAACATTTATTGTACTTTATAAAATTTATAAACTAAAAAGATTATTAATTATCATGAATATATATAAATTGTTTAAGTAAACCTACAAACAGTTTACCAAAACTTGTGCAATAAAACTTTCACAATTTTTCATTCAAAATTTATATTTTTATACTTTCCACAGAATTATGTAACTAGGTAATTTATTTTTAAATTAAAATATTTCAATTGCTTATACTTATAATAAAGTATATACTTCTTCTGATAGAAGATTTTCACCATTAATGTTGACAATCAAATATTTTCTCTTTGAATTTTGTTCAAATTATTTAATCGAAATTAGAAAACAAAGATAATTAACATAAAAATATTAAAGTTGCAATAAACAAATTATACTTAGCTAAAATATTTTTTTGCATATCATTCTAGTTGTATTGCTGTCCCCGGCAAATTCTGAATTTCTGTCTGCCAAGTCGCCGCATATTTGGATACCAAGTCACCCCTTTGGGTGTAGCACCGAAGTGCTTCCTCCACCAAAATGTCATTACGGAGGCTTCTCGTCTCTAGAAGTGAAGCGTGTCTTACGTAATAGAATAATAATTCGTTTTTTTCTGCTTTCATTATTCTTCATGTGACTTTACAAAGAAGTCTTTATTGGCCAGTTGACCCTGAAGGCAATCTAACTGCGACAACAGAAAGCAGTAATTCACTGGTCACTGACACCAATTCCTGGGATCAGTGTTCCTGAAACTGAATTGAATTAACAAATAAACAAATTAACTTCAATTAATGTTTTTAGAATGTTGATATTATTTTTATATATAATATTATGTATTTATAAATTATGAAAATATAAATGATTGATGAAGTATCGAGAAAGAAGACATTTACATTTGACTCACAATAACATTTATATGATGCTAAAACACTAGGTAGGTAATTATTCATTACATGGGATCCAATGATTACACATATTTTCATAAAAATTTAAACATATATATTAACATTGTCTATATATATTTGTTGTTATATTAATAAGTTATTATATATTATATACATTAAATTCATAACGTCATATCTAAACCGTTTATTATAGTTAGGTATACATATTATTACAATATTGGGGAGCTAGGATATATATTTTAAAATGGTACACCACATTTTCTTAAATTTATTCAGTCTACTTAAATTTCAATTTAAAATTTATTAATCCACCACATTTCTCTAATATTATTGTATCGCCCGTTATCAAAAATCAGTCAATCCAAAAAATATATATAGGTACAAACTGACCGAAAATAAATGAATACCTTTTGTAAAAGCGTTTTGGCCTATATATTATTGTATAGAACCAGGACTACGTGTATAATTCACGTAGTTTTTGGTATAGAAATTGGCACGAATAGACCCGATCAATATTGATTCTAAAATTGAGTAAGTTTTATAAGCGGTTGCTGTAAAATGACGTCACGCTCTGTTAAAAAAAATACTATTCTATTTTTTATAACGGTCTTATTTTCACCTCTCAATACAAGTTTATCCATTGCATATTAGTGACACTTTTTACACCTTAAATATTTCATTTAAATATTACAATTGAATAATGTTGATGTATAAAACCCAAAAAGTAAGAGGACCCTATCCCCATAATATTTGTCCCTCGAGAGTCACGTTATTTCACAAAAGCCCTATAGATAGAGTTTTTTTATAGAAATTGTGCCGATATATATGTATGTCTTCAAAAATATTCTACGATAATAATGTCGACATGGAGGTGGTGAAATCCTCGTTGGCCTTCTAATTAAATGTCGGCGTCACCAAGTGGGCACCGATTTCTTCAAGAGAAACCTCGAGACACATTGAACTGAATTATTTGATACAAAATTTCCGATTTTAAATACGTACACTTAGTGCAATTTTTCGAATGGGAGATATCAGAATTTTCCGACAGGAACTCTCTTTTATACTGCATTAGTGTAATTTCTAGAATAGGAAATAATAGAATTTTCCGAACGGAGCAAATCTTCCATATTTTCCAAATTTTCCAAATAAATCTTTTAAAAAATTGGAGGCCGATTGTTGTAATGTTTTATAAAAGCCCATGTTAAATTTTGTTAACGATGATTTGATAAAATTTGAATTAGTGTTTACTTTATTTAAGATATTATCTTAATATGGTGCTCTTCTGGCAATTGTTTTGTACACTAAGTGAATGCAACGTTTATTCTAAAGTTTTATTATAACTCAATTTAGTTTGATTGGATAGTTAGTCTTCCAATCGTAAAGCAGTAAAATATAATATTTCGTTCAGTAAAAAACATATATAAATATTTTTATTCATGTTATATTTTTTATTTTAAAAATTAAATTTCTACTTGAATAATCGTTTTCTGATACATTTAAAAATGGCTGGTGAGTATTGACGTTCACGTTTTATTGTATTCGCTAAATCCAAAAAATGTAATTTTTAGAAGAAAAAAATCCGATTTATTATTTATATTGATGTAAAGTACCTATATCATAAAACTAAACGATTTAAAATAATAATTGTAAATTTAATGTTGCGATTGATATAATATTCATGTTTTTCTAATATAATGCTATATGAAGTAAACACATATAGATTAACTAATTTTTAAATATAATTCATTATTAAAGATGTCATTTTTATTTGAACATGTACTTATATTTATAATTCTAACATGAATGGGTGTTTAAATGTGCTATGCAAAAACCTCTTACAAAAACTGGATACAGTTTGTTAATAGTCGTTTCGGTCTGTATATATTTTAAAATCTGTTAAAATTATATTATTGTAAATTTGAAAAATAATACTATTAAAAATATTCATTGATTTTATGAACGATTTTTTTAATTAAGATATATATATATATACGTTCTAAGCTAAGCGTATAGAAATACTATCAATGATTCTCCATTGATTCAAAGAAAGAAAATATGTAAATAGCAACATTTAGTTACACATAAAAACGGTAAAAAAAACTATTAATACAAATTTTATAATAAAGGGGGATCAGAGCTCATAAAGGGGGATCATAAGTGGATTGTAAATAACAATTAACTGCTCTCGTATTTAAATTATTTTTTAAGGCTAATATATATTATTTCTATAAAATATCTAATACAATTGATAACACAGCATAATGTTTATCCTAAAATTAGACCTCGTGATTGTGAATGAATGTATTCAATTATTAACACATTGAACACATTAACTCAGATTTATGTAACACATTTGAAATAATTACGATACCCGAAAACAAAAGATAGTCATGAAAAAGTGTCAGCACGCACATGCACACACATGCATAAACAGTGATCTCTATTCAGATCTCAAACTATAATCTTATAATTAAAAAAATATTTATTCCCTAGCCCTGTTGCATTTTGAATAACGATGTTTTGAATAATGTACGAACTGTATTTATCTTATTTATATATGGATAATATTATTTTACTAAAAATTAAAATAATTGAACATATCATCATATATCATATACAATTTTGAAATTTAAATTAATTTTATGCCTTAACATTATCACTAAGGCTTTATAATTTGTAATTAGAATATAATTAGGATTTATTATTTTTATTACAATGTATTCATTTGATAGAAAACGTAACACAAATTTTGCTTTAGTAACAATAATTTAATTCCGGCTCGATCACAGAATTAATTACAATTAAAAAAATAGATTATAGATTCGAAACGTCTGGTATACGTAACTACTATTGTTATAAATTCAATTTATTTATATATCAGTTGTACTTCTTGAATTTATCTTCTTCCCATGACACACTCTGACATATTAGATAAGGTTATATCCTTTTTTGAAAAAAAAATAAATAGATTTAAATAAATTGAATAAATATATTTTATTGCAGTTTATAATAAAATCCTTAATTTTGATATTTTAAGAGTTCAACATTGTGATTACTTAAATGTTAAAAGAACTATTCTGTCTGATTTTAAATGTTAATCTTTATTTTTATCTTTTTAAAATAAAAATTTTAAAATATTAAAAAATATATTTTTATAATCTTATGTGTGATATTTTATCTTTTTAAATAAAATAAAATAATTTCATTTTATAAATTCTGTCAAATTTAAAGGGACTAATGCTAGGTCTCTAAGGATGGTTTTAAAAAATAATAATTTAGTTGTATCATATTTTTAGTAGCTTGCACGCTCGCTTGCTGCATTTTGAATCTTTTTGATTATTAAAATATAATATTGATGTAATAAAATAAAATTTAATTTAATTTAATTTAAATTAATTAAATGTTTTATAAAATATTCCATTATTTTTATAATTAGAGTTTTATATTACTTTTAAAATATATTTAATATAAAAAAATGTTCATGCTCCATTTATTTATCATCCTACAATTTATGTGCTTAAATAAATATATTATGAAAATAATTCATATCTTTACAGCCTTTAGTTCAGAGGTAGTGGAATAAACAACAGTAAACACAAGCAATTTAAATTTAGAACGAATGTTATCAAATGTTATATCATTCTTTGAAAATAAACAAATAAAATAAAATAAAAAACACTTTCAATGTAAAATTTGCCACTAAAACTACAATTTTAGTTTTATTAAGTTTAGCATTTTAAAGATAGTGTTTCTATTTTACTTGTATTGGATGTAACCACCTATATATTTTTTATTATGCGTCTCTCTGAAACACTGTGCCATATTAAATAAAAATGGAGTTTAATTCACTGTTTAAAATCGATTTGAAATGAATACTGTGAGTATTTCATGTATAATTAAGTATAATTAAGATAATGCTAAATCGAATGCATACCTAAATCATGAACATTGTTGAACTAAAATATTTACGGATAATATTTTTTTTAAATTGAAATAACAATAAAATGTTGATTGATTTCTTTTTACACAATTTTTTTAAATATTTTATTTTAAAAAGAAAATATTCTGATTTTAAAGAAAAATTCAGTTGAACTCACTTTTCTTTTTTGCACAATTAATAAACAAATTATTAATTAAAGTTAATGCTTTACTGTATCAAAATGTAATACTATTTTGTAACATTTAATAAAGAAATATTGTTGAATAACACATTTAAATAAATTTAGTCACAAAAATAGACACAATTTTAATAAATATAGTAAATAATTTATGGAAATTTACACAATTAATAATAGTTTTATTCTGTGATTTATTATGATCACATTATGCAATTTATTTGTTTTTTACTACCAGCATGATATTTATTGCTACTCAAATAAGTTTGCCCATGTTCACACGAAACAGCAATCAAAATACATCATTAGTGCAGTACCCATATATGGCTCAAATTAAAAATTTTAATAAAAATATTTGTACATTTGAATTGTACAGAACAACGCTATAATAGCGGCAATAAATTATTTTGATGTCATGCAAACATGTAATTATCAATAATTTTGTAACTAATAACTAAGTAATACTTTTTTCAACTAGAATAATCTAACAATTTTTTCGGAAAGGGGAGTTCAGTTATAATTAAGTTTTACATGGAACTTTACTTATCACTGAACCAATTTATATAATGCATTATAAAATGATACAATCAATAATTCCACACAAAAAGTCAATAACATGCTGTTGTTGTTGTGCAGTAAAAAGTTTTTTTTACAATATCTACAAAACTATATTATGTAGATTAAAACATAAGTATTAAAAACATATTTCTTTACATTTAGTTTCAGTTAGATAATGTAGATGTGTGTAATATATGAATAATGTAAATTGTCAACTATTCTTTTAAATATTTTTTTCGTATGCAAATTTTCTGAATTTAATAAATGCAATATATGTATGTTTATATGTTTACTATTTTTATCCGACTCAGACATTTTCTGTCCGTCTTTCAATGACGCGATAAGTCTTTGGCCAACCACTAAAAACGGAAGTTGGGCAGAAGTTCCATGTCCGAAACATCCCGCATTTTCTAAAGGAGGCAAGTATATATATGCGAACAGCAAATACTTTTATTCAGGCATTAATTTTAACAAAACAATAAAACATTATTGTCTTATGTATTAAACATTGTATACTAACATCAATAAAAATTGTAATTTTTCAAAATGTTTGATTTAGAATATTTTTATTCGTTTAAATTATTACGATGAATTACCCAAATAATTAAAAGGAAGCATAACAATTATTTTTAAACAGATCAAGACAATTCAACAAAAAATAGGAATTATTCGTAATTATATAGTTGCATCTGAAAATTATTTTTAAATATTACGTTTCCGTGGCAAATTTTAAATAATAATAATCTTAAAATATAGCTTTAATATTTTTAATTGATGTATAATTATTTGTCATGAACACTTTTTGAAAAATTTCTATAATATCAAAAGATTCCGGCCAACGATTTTTGTGTTGTTAAGGTTGAAATAATTTTGTTATATTTTATAAATTATTCGAAATAATGTAACATTTTATTTGGAAAATAATTTTAAAATAGAAATTCAGCAATAATGATTAAAAAAAATGATAAAATTATTTTTTTTGAATTTCATTATATAATTAAATTAAATAGAAAATAAATTATTAATTATTAATTTCAAATATAATTATACAAATTATACAAATTATATAATTATGTAAATTATGTAAATGATGTAAATTATTACTGATAAAAATATTTGAAATGTCTGAATCGTTGGGCTAGCAATATTATATCCCCTAGGTTTACTTATATAAACAATATCACTAATTTAGCTTTTAATTGCTCAAAGTGAATCAATTCCATTTTCATTTTATGCGTTTCCTAACCCTTTCTTAACACGTTTTTGTATGAAAAGTTATTAATTATCATATATACGAGATTCATTATAGAATTTCATTAAATTCCAACATTTTTGTATTCAATTATATTTTTCTTTTTATTGTTATTATTCTTAGTTCGGTTTAAAGTTTAATAACTTTATTAAACTAATTAAATTTTCTCAAATAATTTGAAGAATATTTAATTATATATATTTCAAATTTATATATATATCACTTTTAAGCTTTCCTTCTAATTATCAGTCGCTTTGATCGATAAATATGAGTCGTATTTTGATGATCATTTATGAAATCTTACAAAATCACAATTTTCACATAAGGAAATGTAATCAGTATTCTAATTATATTTGTTTAATTGATTCAACTTATGCAGTTTAAATTGAAAGCGGGATTCCATACACAAAATTAATTATATATTTTAATCATTCTTGTTAAAGTTTGGTTATATTTAGTAGGCTACACTAAGTTTATATTCATGAATACTCACTATTACTTCACATTCTTTTTATTTTTCTGCATAATATTATTCGTATCATGCAATCGATATGTAAGCTATTTTAATTCACTTTCCTTTAGAATAATGCATTGTATAATATCAAGCATAATTCTTTACATGAATTTTACTTTTCATATATAATGATCAAACAATTTATAAAAGGAGCATATTTTATTAATATCAAAAACGATCGGTATATTTCTTAAAACATTTACATACAAATATTGATTAGATTTTGAAATTGTATACCTTGATAACGTTTACAAAAACTACGTTTATATATAATTTTCCTTATCTTAATTAATTTATTTATAAATTATTTATTTTGCTTTGTTATAAAACGAATAAAGTTAGTGTTTTCAATGATATGTAAACCTGAAAATTACCGACGGTATGTTAAAATTCAAATTGAATGAGTTGCCACTTAAGTTGCCCCTTACCTCTATTTTTATTTTTTTAATTGCAGGGATAGTTATGGAATACTTTTAAAGAAATATCTTTTTAATATACAATTCTTGAAATTTGATTTATGAAATTAGAGCTAAATAATTATTTATTTTTTGTAATTTTTTCAATAAGTAAACGTTTAAGTAAAATATACTTAATTAACGTTTTAATTAAGCCTCTTATACTTTTCAAGTGTTTTATAAATGATAGTTGATAGTTTATAGTTGATATTGATTATAACATTTATTTTAATCTATACAAACTGTATTGTGTGTCAACTTTTACTACAAGTTCAGCTTATAGAAATACCCAATCAAGTAAGATAATTCAAATCAACCAAAATGAGCAATTGGATTCTTTTAATATCTTGTTATATATATTTTTTTAGATTGATTCTCAAAAATGATCAATTTTTGGATAGTGAATAAAAATATATTATTATTTCTATAAAAATCTATTTTCCATGGTTAAGTAAAAATCTTAGATTTCTTTTTGGTTCAAATTGCTACGCTGTTATGTTTATGATTTTTAACATGAATTCATAATATATTAAAATATGTATTTAATATATTTAAAATATTGTACCTTGATGAAATGGTTGTGACTAAGGTTCGAAACTAAAACTAATTTATTATTATATATGTTTTCCGTAATATAGAAATGCCCAGGAGATCTTACGATTTTGACAATATTT
>JAUZNC010009228.1:0-31635 GCA_034780395.1 Vannuccia rotundouncinata | reverse complement strand
CTAAAACTAATTTATTATTATATATGTTTTCCGTAATATAGAAATGCCCAGGAGATCTTACGATTTTGACAATATTTGTCGGAAACTTTTTGCAAAACCTCACAATACTCATAATATATTCCACATCATTTAAGCTGGTGGAATTTAATTGTAATGTTAATACAAAACTATTTTGCATTTAAACTGAAACTTTCGTTTACCTACCTATTATTATATGCCTACCACGTAAATATATATTTTTTAAAACGACAATGATATACCGGAAACCCATATGTAAACTGAACGTTATCAAAAAACAATTTTACTAATAATTTTTTATGTAGATCGGTAAAATGATAATATTTTGAAACAGTTGAATTCTTTTTGTTATGTGAGCAAAAATGGGGTAGCATGTAATTATCTAGCTATTATGTAATTTATTAGTTCTATTTATTTCTATCATGGTTAATGTTTCAAAATGTTATAAAACGAGTACATAACATTTCTTAAAAGTATGAAAACACTCTAAAATCAGTTTTTTTTATTCATTTTAAATCTGCTTACACAAATGATTTTTGCATGTAACCAGTTACGATTTTCTTGTTAAATTCTATCGCTAGAGATAATAACGTAATAATTCTTACAATGTTCGTTAAAGAGTTCCATAACCTTAAGTGTTTTAAAGGTTTTTGATATGTTAAATAAATATTTTTTATCGTTTATAATAACATTTTATTAAGTAACACGGATTTTTTTATATACCATATATATTTATATATAATTAAACATTAAATGTAAAAGTATAACATGCTACACATTATAATATGTTTACTGATTATAATAAGTATATTATATTAACTGAATTTGAAAACATTGTATATCTAGATAATATCTCGCGGAAAAAAATAACCATGGAAATAAACTATTCAGAAATATGAACTAGCTTATTGTAAGAGTTGGCTAGAAGCATTAACATATTTCATTTTTGATAGAAGAAATCTATTACCTAATTAATAAAGGAAAATGAAAAGAATTCTGAGAAAAAGTTTTCGTAAGTTGAGCTACATCCTCTATAATATACCTTTAAGTAAAATTTCGTCTCAAACAGATTTTTTAAGTATAAATCACATTTGTAAAATGCACACCTTTAAGTATATATAGATATATTAGTAATTAATTGTTTTTTAATGCTGCATTAGTTTTATAATTATAAAAATATAATTGATCAGTAGTAATGTTTTTGAAAATATTGTGATAATTATTCTAGTATTTTTTGATTAGGCACACATAGTAAATAAATCACATAAAATTTAGATGGTTTATTTAGTCTGAGTGATAGGAAGATAGGTGAACCTTGTTATTAGATATATTTGGACGTAGCGCTGATTTCACGTCCGTTAGAGGCCCTCGCTATCTTGGTAGTGTTTTACTGTATTAGTGATTTAATGATGTCATCAATTTTCTAGCTTATATATAAATTTATAAAACACTTTATTGCCATTTAAAATACTTTTAATGGTAGTTTATGTAATCTGATGAGCTGATTTCAAACCCATTGGAGAACACTCTCTCTCTATCTACCTGTCTTTCCCCTCCCCATCTATCTATCTCCCCATAGTTTTTCTGTATAAGTTATTCTGAACGACATCAAAAATTATAAAAAAGTTATTACAACAAATTTATTAAAATTTTAACGGTTTTCATTGGAATTTCATGCGCTAAATTCCAATATGCCGACAGGCACTCATTAACTAGTTATAAGTGTTGATTAATTATAACTATATAACTAATTCAATAATTAATATTTATATCGGGATATTCAATAACTAATTTAAAATATTCATTACTTTTAAAAGTTTATATGTACATTTTAAAGTATAATAAACGGCACTCGAAGCATTCATTTAAACAAAAGTAATAAATGTCTTTTAAATTGTTCATCTGAAACATTCGATTTTGAAAATATATGTATAAAGAGCCTAACCTAAAATATATCTTACAATGAAATTAAGGTAAAAATTTTTTTAAATCTTATTACGATAACTTGTTTTGAAAAGCTCAAAAAATTTCGATGTTCTAAAATATTTCTGACTTAATCTACTCTGGATTACGCTTGTAACTTGACTTCCTTTCTATTCAAAATAATACATTTATTTCAATAAGTACCTGTGTGATGATTGCAGCCATGTGTAATAAATTAATTTGCACTTTTCGTTACATCATTTATTTACCATTTACAGATATGTGTATTTTTTTGTTCAATAAATGTCTTTACTCCGCTGAAATAAATTTATTTTGATTTCAACAGTGAATTAAAATAAATCATTCAATATTATTCTTTTCACTATCCTTCCAATTTTTTTGTCGACATTTCAAGTACCTTTGCAAATACTAGAGAAGCTTTTATATGGGAAAAGGGTATATTCATTGTTGATTTTGCATAAAATAAAGTAGGTATGCACAACAAAATCTAATCATATATGGAGATTAAAAATCAATACATATTTTACTGAGCCAGGCGCTATTTGACTCTTGTAACTATTTTTACTTGATTTGGGGAAAAATTTAATTCAGCCGGTGTTATTCAGACATCAGAGAGTATCACTTTAACTGATTAGAATTTCATGGCTTTATAACGTTTGGTGCTTTAATCTGGAACTTATAGATTATTTTATGTCATTATTTCATTGATAAATCTGATCTTTATATGGAAGTCAAAACCACGAAAATATCCCTAGTCATAATTAATACTCTGATTTTTATATTTAAAGTAGATAATTAATCGCGCTGAGCTTTTAAAAACGTTGAACAATTATTTGGAAACACTTCAGCCAAACATATAAAAAAATAAAAAGAAATAAAATAACTTCGTTCAATGATTAGTAATAAAATTAGTTTAGAAAACTAAAAAAATCAATTTAATCGTTTATATTTTAAAGTACGTACGTTGTAGTACATTTGTTGCTTTTAAAAAACAAGAATATATATTCTATAAAAATACTCTTTGAAATGAACAGTGAGGGATTATATGTGACCGTACATATAGAAAGAGACCAATTTTACCAATTTTCACTTTTTCACACTTTTATATAAATTAAAATTTTTTTTTTCAGAAAATGAAAACCAAAAGCATGTCTCTTTTTCCACAAAATTTACCAGACTTTTATTGAGACATGTTTTAACAAAATTAGGTAAATTTTACAAATATGTTGAAACATAATTACATTTAATTTATACATTAATTTTTTTTTTAATGTAGGATTATAGAAAATGCATACCGTTACAAATGTTATAATATCTAAAAAAAGTCTTCCAGTAAACAATTTCTTTTTGAATGCCCATTGCATTTTTGAATTATTATTATTATTTAAATTATTAATAATAATATTATATTAACAATTAAAAAATACTACAATATTTAAAATATCGCTATTTTTAGTAATATGATGTCGTTTAGATGCCATTTTTAAGGTCAAGGAGAAATCTGATAAACTTGATACAAGTCTAAATCGCTTCGCAACATGGTGTTACTTATAATTTAATAATTTTATTCATTTAGTAGTCAAAATAGTTAAAGCAAAAAAGTAAAATTTATTACGCTTATATCTCGAAATTACTTTTTTTATAAATTGGTCCTTTTCTATATGAACGGTCACATATGTATTATGTTAAATAAAAATTCAAAGCACCTAAATAATAAATAAGAAAATGAGATAGTTAGATCACTACTATAACTAAAACCACCGAGCATAGTTGACATTGAACAATGTTTTTTACGTTTTTATACGTGTCCTCTGATTTATTATCCTCTTCTAAAGAATTGTTTAATACAATAAAATGTAATGATAAAAATAAAAATAAAAGCTATTATGTCTCAGGAATAATTTATAGAGTTCTACTATAACTATTACTGGTATTCAGTACCATTGGAACATAAAAATGTCTAAATCTGTGAATTTTGTGTATTTTTGGTATAAGTGTATATATTTCAAATATATGCTTATCGCTTGTAACTTTTGTATATTATTAGAGTACATAATTAAGTTACTTTACAATTAAAACCAATTCTTTAAAATTCCGGTTGCTCCTCTTATGACTACTTTTGTATATATGTAAAAATGTTAGAACATACTAAAGTTTCTGCCTAAATCTAAATACAAATGAATAATATGCAGTTTAAACACAATAAATAAGCAAAACAAGTTTTTTATCATGTATTACGAAAAATAATAAATATGCATAAATTAAACTGATTAATTGTTTTGTTACGCCATTTTGTATTTATTTACTAATGATTTTATTAGGTATTTATATAGTTATAATGGAAAAAAATAAAATGTAAATAATTGTATATAACACTTCAAGTAAGTAGTATAACTAGTACATCACATTTTTTCAATAAATATAAGATGGATGCAAAATGAAATTTTTATATTTTTGATTATTTTAATTTTAAGAAACAGAGTTTGAAAACTTTAATTTTGTTTAAATTTACACTTATAATAAAAAGCAATATAAAAGCTTTTAACTGTTTTAATATATTTCAAATTGCACATTTATATGAAAATAACAATCATATAATACCTAAAAGATCTCAAATTTATATCGTTTTGTTTTAATGAATTTAACTTGCAATTATATTTAGTTTGCTTAAAGTAGAACTAACATTAAATATTGTTTAATTAAAAAGAATTCCAATTAACATAATTGTTATTCTCTTGAGTAAACTTCTGTAAAATACAAATGAGCGTATACTAGTTTAACTATTACACAAAGTTGGTTTATACTTGAACTAAAAATATGAATATGCACATAAAACCTTTTATAATAACGGTATTAAATTCAGCCCTTTGTGATAAATTTCAGTATATTTACATGCGTACATCTTTTTCGATAACTTTGAAACTCAAATTCCACCCGTCAAGCTTGTATTTATGTTACTGGAATGTAAACCAATTATTGCCACCCTCTGTCCAAATATATCTCCTCAGAGGAAGAAGTCAAAACTCTCCAATTTAGGAATTAGACGGTTTATCGGTTTTCCAATGTTTGCTAAAGCTAAGAATATCTGTCAGAAAAAGGCGGTTGTCTCGTGTTGGCATCAAATTATGTCATAGAAAGCCTTCCATGGACGTAACTATCTTTGACAGCTGATGCATCAAACCGATTTTAACAGTTTTTACTCACACATTTGTGAAATTTTTTTGTGCCGCACAAATTGGTCTATAAAAGACTATTTCTTGATTATATTCTATTTAGACGAATTGACTATGCATAATAAATAATTAAATGACTTCTTAAATGTATTGTAATTTTAATGAAATTGTTATTTTAGAAAGTATATTTACTTTTTCTTAAGTGTGTAATAAAACAGCTTAACGTTTAATTAGATAAAAAAAGAGTGAGGCAAGTCACGATCTAAAGATGCTCCTGTTTCCAAAAACTTAACTTCCTTTCCATCACAAAAACAAAACAAATGTTTCTGAAAAAAATCGTTTCGTAAACAAACTAATTGATTTTTTTGGTCAACACTTTTTTGGAGAGCCTTTGAAAAAACTAATTTAAAGTTTTTTTTATCTAATGAGAAATTTAATATGTCTACATCCTGAAAAATTACATTAAAAGTTAAAATTTATTAAATAAATTATAAACTATTAAACAATATTATTGTTTAATAGTTTATAATTTATTTCAAATATAATTTTTCAAAATTTCTATTTCCATATGTTTAATTATTTTCATAGTCAATTTACTGAAAATTAATTCCATAAATTATCGATATTACAATTGATTAAACATCTAATTGCAAACAGCTACGTGTTATTCAAAAAGTAATAGTTTAAAGAATTATGTTTTTTCATGCATGTGTATTAACATTTAAACTTTAAAAATGATCTGAGATAGCTGAGTGTGTCAGAGAGGTACATTATACAAAACAAGTTTGTTTACAGTAAAAATAAATAATTCCATGAAAAGAATTTATATTAAATTAATAATCTAAAAGGTAAACAGTATTTTAAATATTTGTTGTATACTTTCATTAACATAATGTTGATACAAAAAAGAATTATATACATTAATATTGCATACGAAAATTTTTCTATAATTAAATATATTTAAGCAATATTGTCGTTCAGAAATATTTTTAGTAATTAATGTTATAATTAAATACGTTTTTCATTAATTTATTAGAAAATAAAATTAGGTAATTATGGATTAATTTAGTGGCAAACCTTTTAACAAATTGAAATATCTTAACATCAAATTAATTTCTTAATACTCACAAATTAGAAATTAAATAAATTTCACGAGTTTCATTAGACTTTCTTGAGTTCTGAATGATATGGATAAATTATAATTGACAAAATAAAAAAATTCGAATTTAGAATGGAAAATAAAAACAAAATTATACAATATATCAAAACATACTTGTACACATTTTTTGCATATAACATAGAGATTGTATATAGCGTGATTGATCGAATACCCATCAATAACACCAACAGGTTTAACACGTGGAGTTCTTTGGTATAAAGAAAAAAGTAAAACATATTAAATAAAAACAATGTTGTTAATAATATTACTCCAGAGCAGTGAGATAGATATGTAATTAATGAAAGCACAACTGCTCTGTAATTCCGGTAAACAGTAGCTATTATACATATTTACAATGCCGAAGATAAACTTCCTAATACCAAAATAGATTTTATGACGGGAATTTGTTTAACCGCGAACTATCCAAGGAAATGTTTTGCTTATTGCGATCCGCAGACCTTCTAGTTTGTATACTGCCATTTTTATTAATGAATCAGTTGTATTATGATTATAGTTTGACTTGTAATTATAACGCATTTTTTTAAATAAGAATGCAAAATTATGGATTGTATATTTAAATGAAATTCTTCGTGTGCTTACAGCTGGAAATAGATATAAAAAGATCTGATCAAAAAATAAGTTCGTATGTGATCGTTAATCTTTTTTTCAATCTACTATTTTGTAAAATAATCAGATAAACAGATAAGATGAAACGGTGTGGAAGACTAGTCACAATCTGCGAATCAAAATTATTTCGATCCATATTTTCGATCCATGAGTTCAACGTAAGTTATATAAGAACCATCGTGTTATGTTTATATTTGATGTACAATAGAATGATTAATAATCCCTTTATTAATTATAGTACAATACTATGGCTTATAATAATTATATTTTTATTCCTGTCTATGTAATCTGTTTGACTTATATAAAGTATATAAATAATTATTCTATTAAAATATAAAATGTAAACGTTTTAATATATTTCAGTAGTAAATAAAAAATGTAATTTAAAATATTTAATGTGTTCAACAAAAATATAAAAATATTTGTTCAAATGTTAAAAGAAAACATTTAATAAATTTTGTTTAAATGCAATATAATAACACGAGTTTTATCACACATTCTTCGATTCAGAAATAAAATGAGTAATCTTAACATTTGTATATATAGCGACCTCAATTGGGCTAATAAATAGAAAAATCTTCCTATGAGGAGATAATCAATTGTCAAAAAAACATGTTTGTACAATGAAGTTGTTGAAAATTAACGATTTTGTTAGAAAATTGTAGACATATTGAATATGATGCTCGTACTTCATTGTTCATGTTTAGTTAATGTATGTAACACATTTCTCATTTTTAATAAATCATTATAAATATAAAAGGATTTACATGGAACTTTATGTTGACAGATTCGAAATAAATACGTATATTATTGAGTCGATTGCATAAAGCGGTATTAGCTTACTACCGGTTTAGTCCCACGCGGATTGCCTAAACTGCTACCGGGAGTAAAATATTTACGCCTAGGCGTAAATATTTGAAAAATCGATATATTTAGTCCAATGGTCTACTACCACGAAGGGGTAGGTATAACTCCATTATTTCGATTTAGTTTTCATGTTGCAATTGGAAAAAATGGCCGGACATATAATAATGTGTTATTAAACGTCTTCTATCTTAATTTACATTGTACATATATAGAAATTTATAGAAATTTTTCAAAAACTTTTGCTCTCAAATGAAAAGCGTTCTCATTTTATATAGCTATGAAATACGTTTTCTCGAATATATAACTGTCACAAGAGCTGGAAAAGTCGTCGGAGGTTAAAACACTTAATTGTTTAGATTTTGTAAATATTTTTTGCGCGTTTAATATTAATTAATGGATTTATATAGAGAATGCGATAAGTTATACTGTGAATAGATCGTCCTAAATTGTCCTTTGTTGGAATCCATATTCAGTGCTATTGATACCTTTCACAATTGATTGCTTCCTTGCTTGAAGGAAGTTTATGTTTCCTCTTCCCTATATCTAGAATTTATTATTGAAACAGTAACACTCTAAAAATAAAATTAAATAAATTTTTAAGTTAAATCACTATTTTCTATTTTTCAAAGCACAATGATATTTTTATTTAACTTTTATAAAACTCCAATTCTCATTCTTATTTATTTTTTTCTGATAATTTTGTATACAAAGATTGAAACAGCTGTTGAATAATTATAATTACGAAATAATTATCTAGATTGAGAACATTTTTGGATTAATTTTATCACTTTAACCTCCCATATTATATTATTAACCTCCCATTTCAGCTTCAAAGAGACGTTTTTCGTGAGATTGTATCTATGTTAAACAAAATATTTGATCCATTTGTTTAGGATCTATTAAAACCTTAATTATGTTCAATTAAAGAATGCATAAATAATTGATTTGTGCCGTTTATTCAAAAATGTATTATTTCATGTTGAAAAATGCTTCACAAAATACTTGAGAAATCTGCATATAACAAATTTAATACTTGTGCCTTTTTGTGTTACTCTTTGTGTGCAATTCAGGAAACCAGTATGCTCACAAAGCTCATAATAAAATCGATAAATATTATTAGATGATTATGGAAAAGATCTTTCATCATCGGAGGAGAATGTTTATTTTATTAGAGGTAGGTGGGATAATTCTTAAATCTCAAACTATACGTCCAATTTAGGAAATCATCTTCGTAATCCTGCCGGAATAGCTTTGAAATTGCTCTCTCTATATTCACACAACAAAGAAGGGGAGGAACGCAAATGGGCGATTTGTTCAGAAAATAAATAGGTTACCAATTTTAGATGTTTTCTTAAATAATAATTACGAATAGAGAAAATTGGAAATGTTGTAGATTTGGATATTTGGGTATTTGGATGATTTGTGTATTTGACTGCTCCAATTGGTTTAAAATAAAATGAGATGCAAGAATAAAATATTATTTTATGTTGAAATAAAACTTCAACATTAAAAAATTCAAGTTTGAATAAAATAGTCTGAATAATATTTCACCGGTATAACTAATATAATAACAATTAATTAAGATATACAAATACCAAACTTTTTTTATTTTAGCCATTTTTCAGATCATTATGAAGAAGAAAGACAAATTGTCTGATATCGTTTAAAAGGAATTATTCATCTATATGTTAACATCTTTAATCTTAAGAAAATAAGTAAGGTTTCAAAGATATAAGAAGTGCCCGCTAACGCTGTTTATAATCTTTCATAATTTACTGATTATCTGTTCCAGTATGCGCTGGTCCCCAACATCTGCAAATTTTCTGCATATATTAAAAGTTGTATCGTTGTATACCCTATAGGTGCTATCAGAGATGTTCTTGTTGAATTTTATTTAAACTTGCGTTTTTAATGCGTCTAAAGAAATGTAAAATTTAATAAAACCATTTAAACTATTTTTATTTTATGTGTATAATATTTCGTGTATATTATTTATTTAGCACATCCTTCTTATTTAGCACAGTCTTTTTGTATCAACATTGAAATGATAAAATATGGTTTAAAGATATATTTATTGAACTTGTTTGTAAAAATTGTGTTATTTTATAAAATATACTTACTCAATATTTAAAAAGAATTTTGGAAATGTAATAGGTGCAGGTGGATAAAGAGTTATTTTGAAATTTCCAGAATAATTATCTCCGTATAAAAGAACGAATTCTAATTAATCAAAATCATGTCACAACAAACTATGTCTCATTATTCATAATTAAAAAGTTTAGGAGATCCTGCAGGGCAGACGATTAATCCTTATTTAGTTTAGATGAAGTTGTACCAATTTAAATTGTGTTTTATTTCTAAAAAAGTTCGAAATATAAGATAAAAATATAATTTACTAACCAAGATGTCAAATTAAAAAAAATGTTATTGCATAATTTCAGATGAAATTTAAGACACATTTTGTTATATAGGTTAAAAAGTTACCAAAATTCAATATTTCCTTCATAAGAAACAAATGCAAATATGAACACAAATAATATTCATAAATAGAAGTTTTGTTTTTAATCAAAACGACTTAATTTGTTTTTACTTGTTTGAATTTATTTATTTTACAGTTAGTGTCAAGCGTCTGTGTTCAGGTGTTGGTCTTTGGCTGGGCAAAAACGGGACTCCAGTTGTTAATCTAACCGATTCCTTTGTTGATTATAAAGTTTGCTTACAGGATCACTCGCTCGGTGTATTTAACATAGAAGAAGGACATTTCAAGGTATAGTTGTTACCCAACAATTGTGTTTGAAAATGCAGACCTTATTTATAATTAAAATTAAAATACCAGAGTTCATATTATATAGGGAGTATATAGTGAATATAATAATTTAATTGAATGGTTTAATTGTGATTAACTATAAAAAAATTATACCCCTTGACTTGAATTTATAGAAATTGTTTTGAATAGGTAGTATAATATTTTTTATCGCTTCATTGTACATTTTATTTAGACTCGTTATAAAATCTAATTATTAGGAGGCATATATGTAAAAGGAATAAGAGAGTCAGTATCCGACCGACTTGATAAAATAAAAAATAGTAAATTATTTTGTAATTACTTAAGTTAGAATAAAAAAATTGTAAAATAGTATATGCCATAAAAAATTTAGGTCAAATACAAAAATACTTTTTAAATTTTGCATTGGAAATTTTTTAAAATTTGTTATAATTACATTTTAGCAAGACTATCATCTGTCAAAGCAAAAATACCATGGTAAATTCAGAATAATTGTTCTAAAATTATTATTTTTTATATTTCAACAAACGTAAGCTTTAACCTAAAAATATGAAACACACCCGAGATAAAAAAAACAACAATTAATTTACTAAGCGCGCCTTTGTTCAGAAAATTATTCAAAATTTAAAAGTATAAATCACGTCTACTATTGTACCTGTTAATTTATTTAACTTTTAGAACCCAACATTAATTATTTTAATTTGTCTCATTATTCAAAGACTGATTTTGAGAACACTTGCTAGATTTTTAAAACATATAAGTAATACAATGTATTGTTTATTGTTATTAAAAATACAAGAAATTATATCGTTATTTAAAGTTAGTTAAATATTTCATAGGAATTAATTATTGTGAGCCTAAAAGGATTTCAATATTGTTTAAAAAAGCTTTTACGCATTTATAAATTAAATATTTGTTTATGCCTTTATTAAAGAAATTTGTTTAAGTTTCTAGATATCCAACATTCAGATTTATCATGGTGTCGGCTGAGGGCCCGTGTGGTAAATATATTTATAATACATAATTAATTTCCTTATAAATGAATTATTTTCCAAAACAAATAAATAAATGAATAAGTCAAATCTACTTAACGAATAGAATATATTATAATTTTGATCTTTCAATAACTTACACAGCAATCCCAACGACAGGAAATCAACTTCGTCTTAAATAGTCTCTGTAACCCGATTCTAATTCTAAATCTCAAAACGAACCTTAACGTCACGGGTCCACAATTTTACTGTCTTTAATTCAACTTAAAAACAAAATTTAATTTAATATTTTCAAATTCGAAAATATTAATTAATATTAAACTTTTACAAAATCTACTATACGATAATCCATATATATTTTTTAAATAATTCTTCTTCAAAACTTATCGATATCCAACTATACAAATTCAACTTCGTAGATATCATAACAATATAATCCCACATAACGGCTTCCAAAATTTATAAAATGCCCACATTTTCGTGATCTATGAACAATCGTTTACTCTAAAGAAGAAAAATCAATTACCTAAAAAATTATCTCTAAAAATTTATAAATAATCGATTCCACTCTGAAACACTAAATCCAGGCCTTCATTATAATTTTTGATGAACAATTTATATAACAATAAATCAACAGATACATAAAATCATTACTAAATTATTAAACAAAAATCAATTCCACAACTTATTTTAACGATTACCAAAAATATAATATAGCCCGATTTTAATTAACGCTACAAATTTTTTTAAAAGAAATATTGTATGAACACTACCTCGTTCCATAAAATCATAATACAATTTACTCGTTTTAATCATTCGAAACATTTAATTCATTTAATTATTTTATCATTTATGTTTAATTAATTTACACTAGGCATTCATTAGCACAATACGATTATAAACAAGGTGTATTTCACGTTGAAATTGTAGAACTTATAGTTCACTAATTAATCGTTATACTCCGAAAAACAAAAAATATACTGAGTAACTTTTCGAACTAAAAAAATAGGAACGAAATTGATTCCTTAAAATGTACAAATAAACAAAACAGAAATCGTAATAATAAAATGTAAAATCCTAACAGATAAAATGTTCCTATAGTTTAAAGTTCAACTGTTCCAATTCTTGAATTTGGGATATCACACAACTACAAACTTCGGCTCTCTCATATCTACAACACAAACCCTTGGACTCGCTGTCAGTCCTCCTGTAAAAAATTATTGAGCTCCGCAGAAGATTTGTTATTATTAATGATTAATACAATATAATTATCCAAACATTAATATTTTAGTCCGTACAATCTTTTTTAAACAATTTAATATTATTATATAACATTTAAATTGTTTAGTTTATCTTTTCCAGAGACTATTTCATAACCTTTTAATTTGTTCTAAACTTTCCTAAAAAATGTAGCCTATCTAATAATCTAATAAAAATTTAACTGATTTAATAATGTTTCCTTTCTTAAGCGGGGTCTCCTATATGTTCTAGGTAAATTTATGTCTTTTCCCGCGCTCCCTACATCTTCTTATAGGTTGAGGCCTCTCTTAGTTCACTACCGCTCTCCTCTGCGGGATGAAGGAATATTTCTGTTTATTAACGGATATTTCTTTCTCTGGATGCTGATTAAATTTTAAATTTTAAATTTTAAACTTCTATATTTCTTTAATCTGTTAAAATGTACTATCATATTTACCGTTGGCTTAGCTACCCTTTTTATGTTATATAATTCAAATATATCTCCTAACATTCTAAAATCTGGTATGGACAAATCCAATACGCATTTTTTACACTCTCCTATTTCTATTACGGATTATGTAACCAAACTAATTAATATTTTTGAAACCTTTCGCCATGAATATTTCTGTCGTAGTATTGTTTAGACCAACGTTGTTCTGCATTTAATCTCTCTCTAACCTTTATAAAATTTTCTAATCCTACTGTCTCCCCTTGGTAACATTTCCTTCTAGTCTTCATTGGTGCTATATATTTTTGTCCTTGGTTCTTACGTCTTCTGCAACTGATACATCAATTGACGTACTCGGTTACATCTTTACTTAAATATATCCAATGGAACCTTTCTCGAAAGTTTAGTATAGTCTTATCTTCTCCCAGATGACCTAAATTATCATGACTTTCCTTCAAAATTATAATCTTCTCTACTTCAGGAATAACTAACAATTATTTTTATATTAAATTAAATTTAATATTTTTAAATTCGAGAATTCCAGCGTGTAATAATAATTAGAATGCCTTATTGCACGAAAGCTTGCGTTTTGCATTTATCGACTACGAGCGTAAGCAAGTTCGATAATTGTAAAACGAAGGCTTTCGTTCAATTAATTGAATATATTATTTTATCATAAAATATAATAATTCTACGATTTTTTTGTGAATTTTTTTGTGACACCGATGTCTTTTTTTATCAGATCCTTCATATTTACATTAAGAGCGTTATTCTTTCAAATAACGCAGAAGGCCGCAGCAAATTTGATACAATGTATTTGGTGGAAATTCTTTTCTATCGACCCTTCTGCATTCAACTACAAACCGAACTAAATAGCTATTCAAGTTATTGTCGATAATGCTAAGTAGCTCGGATATATTTCCTTCTCCGGTAATTCTTTCCTGCCTCCATTGTTCAAAAATGCCAACTGCCCATTTTGTTGAATACCTATGCAGTATTTTTATTTGCATTGTTGGCAATAATATCATCTATTTCTGTTTCTGAAATATTAGCGAACGGTGTACTTGTTGAAGACATTTAAACTACATATATTATATAGTCGGATACAGCGTAATCCTTATTTCATAAATTTAAAATTTTTAAAAATTATACGATGCGGCATGTTATAATATTAATTATTTCGTTTTTGAATTATCGAACTCGCTGACGCTCGTAATCGATAATTGGAAAACTTAGGCTTTCGTGCAATAACTATTGATATTGAATAATTTTCATGCAATAGTATTTCACTTATAATACATATTATATTATTTCACAAAAATAAATTAAAATAAATGTTTGAATCATAAATAAGTCAATGTCACAAAAAAAGTATTCAATTCTTCAAATTAATGATGTCCCAACCTTTGGCTCTATATTAATTAATGGTTTATTCCTCTTGATGAATAATGCTTCTTTAAATTTTCTATCGGTGTTAATTCTTTCAGTAAATAAAATTCTTGTTTTAAAAGGGGAGTTAATAAGTGTTGAAAATTGGGATGTTCTTTTTTATAGTGTTGGCTCATCGCACTTTTTATATTCTTTTTGTATGCTCATTATGTGTTCTCTGGATCCTACGTGCATCGGTCTACTTGTTTCTCCAATATATTTATCCATACATTGTGTACATTGTAGTTATTAAAAAAATTTCTTTCATACAGTTAACATCTTTTTCTGCGCATAATCGTTTCTTAAAAGATCTTGGTTTCAATTCACTTCTCGTCAACAGTTGAGAAATTTATGTATGGTGGTTTCAGTATTGTCATTTCATTAATTTGTAGTTTAGTTTTAGAATTCTTCCAATTAACCGTTGATTTAATACCATCATAATGTTCTTTTATTTTTCTTTAAAGTATTGGTTGGCCAGTATATGTATGTATTTATTTATGTTTTCAAAAGTGTATATGTTTTTACATAAACATATGTTGGTTGTTGAAAATTCTTTTCATTGATATATGCTTCAAGTTGTTTTTCAGCTGACCATTTCGATGACTGATTAGCAACATAAGCTTCATACTCTGATCATTGAAATTCTGCTTTAATTGTATTTATAATAGTAGATACGAAGACACCTATGGATGTACTAGTGAAATATAATCAACAATATCTGTCTCCTATACTTCGAGAAATCTTCATATTAAACATTTCAATGAACGATGTATAAAGTTAGATTCATGAATTAAGCTATACTTATGATTTTCCTCTGTTGGTATTTGAATTTGAATGTAGTAGACTTATTATAATGTATTGAGTGACCATGTCGTCAGGACGAAAATTTTCAATATACAGTTTTGAAGTTATTTAATCATCTGTTTTTTTTTAATTGTAATATTTATTATTATGAAACTTCACGAAGCCCACCAAATTATTAATTTCTATAAATGTTATCTATAAATAATAATAATTTATTACTAACTTGAACTCGGGTGAATTCAATCACCTTAAATACTAAACATTATAACATAGTTCTAAAAATAATTATGTTGTATAGGTCATTTGGTTCGATGTGTTAACATATTGAAACAATATAAAATTTCGTCATAATGAAATTTATTTTCTCGTTCGATAGTCATTAGGCTAAAAAGATACTTTTGCATAATACATATAACACTCATTTATCAAACGATCAAAAATTATTAAAGATAAAACAATAAAAAAATAATTGGATAAACCTGTTAATAAATATATATGAACTAAATGGTATAGATCAAATAATTTGGATTTGGTTCGATACATAAAATTTAGTTTAGTAGAACTGTAATAAATAACACAATCTTATCTTTAATGATATAACGGCAAAAAGTGATTAAACAAATTGTTTTGACCATCTGTTCCGCAAAAATAATATATTTATAAATAATATATAATATTTATATCTATCTAAATTATTTTTATTAGTAACCAGACAATGTGATTTAGAATTAATATAATTAGATTACCAACAAGGTAGGCAGTAGCAATAGGCAATTAGCTCTCAGCTATTAAGCGAGTCCTATGCTTTATGGCTATATAGCATTCCTTAAAATAGGGTAGTTTTACAAACAATACTTTAGAAATATTCAAGCAATATTAGTGAAATTTGTAAGGTATAAATGCTGATATACATAACAATTGTTTTAAAATATTAAGTTAATCCAACAAAGAATTAAAAGTTACAACTCTTTCAATTATATATCATCGAACGTAAATTTAATTGGATTAAATTTGATTAAAACTTTTCAGACGTTTAATTAGGATAGAATACTTTTTAACTGTTGCGCAAAGATAAACTGATCGAGATATGATATCGATAAAAACAGTCATCGATAGATTCTGTAGAAATATCGTAATATTGATTATAAACCTTAGAGTTTGTGACGTCACATTTTTTGTAGAATTGAATAGTATATTACTAAATAGAATGAAAAATAAACACTTCTTGTTAATTTTAATAATGGTTGACATAAAACCAACTAATACAGTTATCAAATAAAGTAATCCATAAGTACCAGTTAATTTCTTGAGTACAAACAATGCTTCTTCAGTGAGAGAAATATATAAAGAACATATTTGAATAATAACTAAAAATATTTTTAAAAACATAAAACTTAAATTATAATTGAATCTTTTAATTAGTTTATCGTTTTGTGTGTGTAAATTTATACAAATGCTGGTTAAATTATATATAACATTTAATTAAACTTGTATTTTTCTTTTTATACTTTTGTAAAGTAGTTTATATCCTACATAGTTTATTTCCATAAAATATTTAATAACTGAGAATAAATATTAACGATATTTGTACATGTTGACGTTTCAATTAAATATTAATAAAAATTCCAGCCCATTAGAAAGTGTATATATACATCACTAACACAGTATTGATTTTATACAACGCATAATAAAATAATAACAAAATAAAAATATTGAACTTGTCTACAGAAAATTTCTTTGAAAAGATTCAAAATTCATTCCATTTCATGTTTAAATAAATTTCGGAGAGAATTATTTCCACGAAAAAGAAGAAAGAAAACTGTGAACATTTTTAAATAGATTTTCTAATCCAAGTTTTCTATTAAAATTGATATGTCTTTACTTTATTAAATTTATTTATTTATCAGATTTAAAAAGGTTTCTATAAATCTAACTGATTAAATCACAAAATATATTATTGAAGTTTTTGTACGGAAGCTGAATTTTATTTAATTAAATTAAATTTTTTTATTGAACAGTTAATTATTTATTTATATAACTTCCTGTTCTAAATTATTGTCTCAAAATTGTCGAATTATAAACAGGCAAGCTTCTTCATTGACGTCTTTTCTTGAATCATTATTTTACTTAAAAGGTTTAATTGTTTTTGTTTTGGGTGTGAAAGTATCCATTTTTAATAATATTAATACAAAATATCTATTTTATATATTTATATATTAAACTTTTACTTAGATATTTTATAATTCATGCATTTATATTTCAAACCAATAAGAAAGAAGTTATTAAAAGATACAGTTAAAAGTTATTAGAAAATACAGGAAAAACGGATATGTCTTCAAGGTATCCATTTGGTCGGATGGTCCAGGATCACAATTTTATACAAAGTCTTTTTGTGTACTGAAAATTGTTTATAATTTTTTTTTAAATAATTAGTAAACTTTTGAAAACATTAAAACATAATAAACAATATTAATTTACTACATTCATAATTTTATTAGATAACTTCTTAAAACTTTGTTTAAATTAGTGATCTTTGATCCTCCGATCAAATAGATCTCCTAAGGCGTGTCCAGAAAAAACTAGGAAAAAATTCATCATTGATAATTAAGATAATATTACAGACAAAAATTTATCTATTTCTGGACATAAATTTATAAATAAAAACAAACATTTAAAACCTATTGAAATAATAACAACATATTATTGTTTAAATATATATAAAATTAAATTTTGTTTTTCAGTTGTTGAAGGACATTTCGCGAATCGGTGCCGCTATCGGACTTGTTGGTTGTGTTTTGTCTCTAATTAGTTTAGCATTGGCCATCTTTCTCTACACCAAATACAGGTTGGTATGTCACTAATATCGATTAGTAATAATATATAATTGTTTAACGTTTGGTTGGAGGGAGGGTCGTGAGTACGAATAAGTCCAGTTTTTTTATGTAATCCTGCCCTTTTTTATAAATAGACTTTCAATTAAAATTTGCCAGAGATGCTGTTCTTTTTAAAATTGGGTTTTTAAAAGTGAACTCCCTTTAAATAAATCGCAACTGGTGATTTCTTAGTGACGGGATACTATAACATAATTACAAATAATGTGTGGATATGGACAATGACAATTTGAATAATTTTTCAAAATTATATTTTAATTATTTAAAAATTACATATAAACAATTTAAATTAAACTATTTTACACTTGTGACAAGTGTCCCAAGTTATATTTTGTAAAACTAAATTTTACCAAAAAGTGTCCATACTTAACGGAAAAGCTTATATTACTAACTGAAATATTTTTATTCATAATATACCCCTAAATATTTTTTTAATTTTTTTCGTAAATAAAAAGATGAAAAAAGCTAACTAAATGTTTTATCTTAATTTTTTTAATTAATTGTTTCTCAATCAATTGTTTGTTTAGATTTTTTAGAAAATATGATAAAAATCACACGTCTTACTTTCATCTGATGACAATTATTATCTTTATAGTACACATCGATATTTGAGATTTGTGAATTTTAAAAATTATAATATTGAATTTTGTTTCAGATGTCTCAAAAACTATCGTACAAAAATCCATCGTCATCTTTTTCTGGCAGTTTTGTTCGAGTGTGTAATAAAGATTGTACTAATAACTGATGCGCAGCATTTTTCTGTTTCTTCGTCACAAATATCTGACAACAGTACACTTTCCATTCGTAAAGGCAGTCTGCAAGCATCTACGGTGGGTTCCTGTGCAATTAGGAACATCTACTAAATGTGTGGTTCTTGTTGTGAGGAGAAAACAGGATAATTTTTTAAAATAAACAAAACCAATTATATTTTAAACTGATAAACAATTTATATATCGTAGCGAAGGAATGGCATGCTGCACTAATCAATCCATCTTTTTATTTCGAAATCTTACTTGTAGCACTATCAATGGTCAGGAGTGGTGCCTGTCAATCAAATGTTTAAAATTGATTTTTTTATTCCTAATTAAAATCATATCTGTTGAAAATTGGAAATATTTGCTTATAGCGATGCACACAATGAAAGCAAACCTCAGATCATTATAAATTTCTAAAAATAATGATAACTGACAGAAAGCTTTTTCATTGAAATTTTGTTATGTTAAAGTTAATATTTCAATTTTATAAATAAATATATATTTTTCTAACTTTACATACCACTATACGCAATAGTATTAAACATTTAATTATTTGTAGTTCATTGAGTTTTCCTTTTATTATCAAAACAGAGTGAACAAATTTTTCTCAGTCAATAAAAAATAAGGACAGAAGAGTTATTCTTTGTTAGCAAATGCAGGAATTGAGTTAAGGTATAATTTTAAAGTATCAATATAAGTTGTAAAATTGTTAATTGCAGTCTAAATTTTTAAGATAAATCTTAATTATATCCTAATAATTGCGCACAATAATTTTACATAATGAAGATATTAAGTCACCCTTCATATGGGGAGGATTATCCAATTAATTTCTTAATTTTACACAGAACTACTATTTCATTAAAAGTGTAATTTTTTGACAGCCTATTTTGTGCAACGTGATGATAAGTATTTGGGAGTACTGTCAGACATGCGTCTTCATGTGGATGCTGGTGGAAGGGATACACATTCACAATATAATTGCAGTCAATGTCTTCCCCACAAAACAGGGAATATGGCCCTATTTCATATTGGCTTGGAGTAAGTTGATATAGTTGATTTATGAATCCCATTTGATCGAAGGTTTGTGTCAGAGAGATAAAATAAATATTTTGATCCCTGTATAAAATCGCTAAAACTAAACTTATTTTATTTATTTTAGTTTAAACGATAAATATTTTTATGGCGAGTTTGAATTTAATTTAATTTAATTTCTTTACATTATATTAGATTACATTTTATTGAAATTTATTTATATTTCTATTTAAGTGTACCAATTGCTCATTTTTTTACCTTAATCGGATCAATTTATTCTTATTTAATTGTATATAATTATCCTCACAGGTATTACAGTTGAATGTCTAAGTTAGTACAAAAATTAAAAAAATAAGCTTTCTAAAATATATAAAGTGAAACAATTGTTGCTTAATGTTTATATAAAAATTATTTTAAAAATTAACTTGAAAGTGTTACTTTACATTTTATTAAGTGCTAATTTTTATGTTTTCATTTAATTTGTGTCGTTTAAAGTTTTCCCGGCCTTGCTCACTGGATGTTGGGCAATGGTGAATATATTTTCACCAAAGATTCCCACGTAAGTTGCTCATATTCTAATAAATTAAATAATTTCAATTAACATATTATCTAAATTCAAAACAAAAAATAATTGTAAACATTGTAATTTGTGGATTCAGAATGTACATCAATCATATTATAACTAGGTCAAAGGGAATGTCAATCTTGTAATGATTTTGATACTGATTAATATCGACAAATAATACTAATAATACAAATAAAAAATATCGACTGATTAATACTGACAAATAATCGAAAAATATTTCAAAAACTACTTCGTACAATGAAAGTATCTTAAACAATGTCAAAATGTATCTCACACAGAAAATGTTATTATTTTATATAATTTAAAATTAATTTTGCAATATCCGCGAATTTGTCTCAAATGTAATTAGTTCTTACATTTGAAAGTCAGTTACTATAACTTTTATATTTTACCTCACACGAATGTCAAACAAAATTCCTTTGTATATTATGATTTACATTTTGATCGATTAAATATACATAGAATTATTTACATAACTTACCAAAGGAAGGCAACTAATGCTTCAAAAAACAAAAGTGTTTGAGATTGGTTTTTATACATTGTTAAATAACTTCCGTTAGTGAAAAATGTCGTTTTTAAAAATATTTCATACTTTGTATAAATATCAAAAAAAAAGATATTTAAAATTTAAAAAAATTTTAATATAAGAAGCTTTTGCTATTTATAAAAATTCTAATTAATTGATCTTCAAAAGAGGCAAAATCAATACGACTTGTTATGATAATGTTACACATGAATGTTTGTATTTCATTTTATGTTATTTCTTCAAGAAAAATCTTGTTCACTTTAATTATTCTCTGGAGGCCAATATTTGTAAAACACTTGCTATTCTCAAAAAAATTGTCGCTCACCCTAAAAGTTAATATATTGATTTAATGTTTTTGTAAGACATTATATTTTACCACTTTACAAACTCTATTATTAAATTTTTAAAGATTTTTTTCCTATTCACAATTTTAAAAATAATAGAAAATATATTTGTAAATGGGATGAACTTTATTTTTTTTAAATATAATTCTAGATTATTTTTATTGTATGTTTCAATCAAAATTAAAGTTTTAGAAATTGTAATTTTTTTATTGAAAATATGACATTTTAAACAATATCCAGTATTGTGGTTTACAAAGAATTTCAAAGTGTTGTTGTGGGTGATACTTGATACTAAGCAAAGTGAGGTCGTAGTTAAGCGTTTAAAGTATGAATACGGCTTTAATTAGTTCATTTTAGTTACATTGAAAATCTCCTATTGATATATATCCTAAAAATCTTTTTTTAAATTTCAATAATTTATAACTCTTTGTGCGTGTAAAATCCATATTTTGGTTCCAATTTAAATTTTGGGCGATTACGTGACTTTTGGACTAGATTTCAAATTTGATGCCACACTAGCGCAAATTTTGAATTTTAGTGGAAACAAATTTTTTTCTATCATCAGGATCACAAAATTTGAAGCTACTTTCTTAGTCTTGACAACCATTTGAATTTTGAACTTGTTCAATTTTGGTACGCATTTTGAATTTTGAATTTTGATTTGCATTTTTATTTTTACGATCTTAAAACATTCTGGTTTAAGTATTTTTGAACTTTAAGTACTTTCTCCACTGTCATAAAAGCATATTAGGAATATTGTTGGTTTCCATAGTTTCAAGGAATCTGTTCTATTCGATTGCTGAAATAGTTATTATTCCTTCATCGAACTAAAATTGTTCTCTCAACTGATAATACGTAGTCTTCAGAAATGTAACAAAATCCATTTCAGTTGACTCTATATTTTAAAAATACATTTTTCAATATTTAATAAAACGTATAGAAACAATTTTAAACTAATAAAAATATGGCAATATTAAAAGATTTAGAAGTGGGAGAAGTATTACCTATTTAATATCGAAAGAAAGAGTAACATTTTAATATATTCTTTATTCTTCTTTACAATTTTCAATAGAATGACAAATTTAAAAATGAATACCAGAATTTCTGTCAATATTTAAAATGGTGCTGTTGACCAAATTGTAACGATCAGTCATAATTTAGTATCGATTGGATTTAATGCGTCAGAGATAAATTCATATAAGTGTTCTTAAGTTTTATTATTATTAAGTTTTATGATGAATGAATTATTCTTATTAAATTCTGTTTTGAAACAGAAAATATTTAATTAACCATTTTTTAAAGAAAAATATGTTGTTTGATTCGTTTAATCCGTTTAAATAATTTACATGTATCCAATGATTAGTTTTATTAAAGTTATTACCAATTTTATCAAAATTATTTATTCAAAATATTAAATATGGTTTAAAATCGATTGTTTTAGTAAATAGATATTTTTAAAAATTCATAATTTTAATTAAAGCATTAGAATAATGAAAATTTACCAAAAATTAAAATTTTTTCACCATAGGATTTATGAAAATGCTATTGAATTATGTTAATTCAATAAAATATTCAATAAATAAACAAGATACAATCCCTAAATAAAATGTTTTTGACAGTAACGTGAGTTATACATCTATTTAGTTAAAAAATAACTGAATTATTTTTCATAGTTATCAGTAACTACAACTGTTTGTTTTTAAATTTTAGTCGAAATAGGATACACAAATATTATTCGAGACATTTTCTTAATGTAACGACTTTTGATTGTTAATCTGGTTTTTGGTTATATATTTAAATTTGGAACGGCGCAAGTATTAAGTTTATTTGCACCAGAATTTGGGAAAATATTACTTTTAAAAAACTGCAGATAATGAAAAATGTTAATGTTTTACAAATATATCTAGATATAATGATATTCAAATAGGTAAAGGATTTCTTTAACATATAACTTTCAACAAAATATACTTTAAATTAACTTCTTAACTAATTAAAGACATTATATATACTAAGCCAATAAAAAATAATATACTTATGAAATTTTAACACTAAAAATAATTATGTGATTTTGATTTTTGATTTTTGATTATAATTATGACTACTTAGGAACTATACATATATGTTGTAAAAGAATGACGATATAGAGATAAAAATTATAACCTCCCAATTGTTAGCTTTTTCTAATCAATTAACAAATAATTTCTTACAAACGAATTATAAATAACGTAATGTATTCTACATTGTTTATGAGCAGTTTGTTTTGAATATTTTTTTTACATTAAAGGTCATGAATGTAATATTTGTTTTTTTATTTTACAATATAAATAAAATATAACAAAGTTGGTAATTACTACTAAAAAATTCTATGAGTAAAATTAAATTTTTATTTTAATATAAAATATAGGATTACAAATTTATTTTTAAAAAAAAACAGATAAAATTTTGTGAAATTAGTCCAACTTTGCTTTTCAGGTTTTTTTTAATCAATATTGTGACTATTTAAAATATAATATAATCTAATCAATCAATTTATCTTTTACTTTGATTTATGCAGTTGTTGGTTTGGTTATCATCAATCGAGTTTCTTTTGGATATTAAATTCATTTCGGTTGGCGGCATGTGTGGTAAGACATATTCGCAGAATTAATGATTAAATTTGTAGAATTGATTATAAAATTAAAAACGTTTAATACTATCGTTGAAAAATCGTATCTTGTGAAGAATAAAACTAATATTTGCCTGCTATACATTTTTTATTATAAATAATTGATATATTACTTAAAAGTAACTGAAACACTAAAAATTATATTTTATATGTAGAATACATATAGTTTTGAACCATAAAAAAATTAATTACATTTTTACACCTTACAGACAAATATGGCATTTCTATTGAATGTAATTCGAGTTTTGGTGTTTCGATTACAAGCTAACAACCGACCCGAGGTACAACAAGTGAGGTAATTATATTTAACGAGTTAATAAAACTATTCATTATTACAAAACATTATTAAAATTAAAGAATGAATCATTTGTTTTGCTATTTTAAAATTTCTTTTATCACTATATATAAAATGCCGCTACCTCTTCTTTTATTAAATACAAACTTACTTTTTCTCAAAAACAGAAAAGCAATGAAAGCTGCTGTTTTACTTCTTCCTCTGCTGGGAATTACCAACTTTGTGATAATCATCCCTTCGCCCTTTGATGATATCGGGAAGTACATATTTCTAGAAATACTGAAATCTATTCTACCTAACTACATTGGACTCTCTGTAGCGATTCTCTACTGTTTTATGAGCAAAGACGTGAGTATATGGTTCTAGCTTATGAACTGTGGTTTTTGTGAAATTAATGCACATCCACGCAAATAAATCATCAAATGATCATACAGACAACTCGACAAAGCTCTATTCGACTGAATGTGTTGAATGCTGAACGCTGGTTGAATCTGTTTGATTATCACATCAAAGTTATTTTAAGTGGAATTGAGAATACTATGTTTAAAATGTATTTTCAGAGATTTAAAATACAAATTAGAATGAATATTTGTCGCTCTAACTTTATTTTAGTGAAGGAACCTACATTAAAATTAAATTTCTATTAGTTGATTTGAATTTATAAAATATTTTAGGATGATGCATATTGATATTTATTTAAATGCATAATATTAAAAATATTGAGACCATATCTTAACGTAATTTTAATTTTCTTTCATATTAGAAGTGTCCCAAATATTAACATGGATTCTCTTTTAGTAAATTTATACAAAATTAATCGATACTGTTTCAATTGAACACAAATATTGAATAAAATATTTCAATTGAAATCAAACCAGATTTAAAAGCCATAAACAAAAAAATATGTTAATTCTAGATTTTCATACAGAAATTATTTAAATTTTACAAACGATTTTTATATATAGTCGTATAATATTCAAATCAAATTGAAAATAGTTAAGGTATTTTTCAAATAGCGTGACATTTAAAAAAGATATGTTTTCATCTGCAATAAAAGAACGTTTAAAGGACATTTCCAACTTCTGAGAACTCATTAGAGTTAACCTTTGACAAATTTGTCACGAAAATAAAATAAAACTTTTATGAGTTATATTTTTTAATTAAGATTATATATTCAATTCAATATAATAAAAAAATAAATCATTTGTTTTTATAAATTGAATGTCATTATATAAATGGAAAAATAAATGGTACTTTTGAAGAAATAACAAAATCAATAAATTATATGAATTCTCAATTAATTAAATAAAACGTAAATGATATCTTAATCATCATTAAATAATTTTTTCCTTACGAAAATTGAATTTAAGAAGTTTTTTTTTGAAAATGTCATCATTATCGAATTACATCTAATATGTGTATCTCATATTTCAAGCAACATTTTTTATGTAAACTAAACAAACAAAATTAAAATCCATGTAAACTAGACTACTCGAATTTCATTATAAATTATAAATTTCTAACTTTTTTCTGAAGTACGGTTATGTATTTTTTTTTCACTACGTTTACTAAAATTGAATAAATAAAGTAGCAATTTTTTGTAACATGTTCTGAACAATTTAATTAAGTATACAAAATCGTATCAAAAACTTTTTTCACTGCGTTTATATTTAATAAACGAATACATCGGGAATATTTATTCGAATGGTTCTCGATATTTCTGACAAACCATTTCTGACATATATCCCCTATATGAATTTCTATTCAACTAAAAACTATATAATAAATTGTATTACATTTAGTTTGTGATTTAATGAATTAATATAAAAACTATACTACAATCACAAAAAATAGGTATGCACATTATGTACAAAAATGTGCAATGTGATAAATTGACTGATTATTTCACTTAGTTATTACTAAAAATATAAATCATTATAAATCGAATAATTGATTAATAATAATCCAATATAAACCCAATTAAGAACACTAACAAACAAATTCAATTTAGATTTTAGTTAAATTGTTAACTAATTTTATGATTGGAATTTTTTGATGAAATAATGTATAAGGAAATTTATTTCTTCAAAAAAAATCTTCGGAAATCTATTCTGCCCCTACCGCAGGTTCAAATGTGCATTCGAAGATCTTTAGTTCGTCGACAAATGCGCAACGGGAACTACGAAGCAGCAAACAGCGCCATTCTTACCACGACGAGGAATAGATCGATACTGACGACTGTGACGGCCGGCAATGAGTTGCCCATTGGACAAATTGGAACAAATGGACGTTCTGTAAGATTTTAATTAATTTAAAAGATATCTAAAATAAGAGGAATCATCGTAGTGCATAATGAGAATGTTGAAGGGTTATATTCATAACATTATTTATACTTTTAGTTTATGAAAAACATACGTTTGTTTTGTTGCAAAAATATATATTTCTATTTGTTATAAATAAAATTAATATGGGTGATTATTTCTTAAATATAGTGTATTTTTATTTCAGAATCAAATAGAGCTGCACAACTTGCAAAAAGATTCCAATACCGTTGAAGATAACATTAATTTGAATGAAAATCAAAACGAGAAAATATTCTAAAGATGATATGATGGATAAATTACATGTTCCGGGTTACATCACGTATATTTGTCGTAGAAGGAGATAAAAGCTGAATCTTTAACCGAGTTTATAAAGTTATTTTTATAATTATGGATTAATAATTAATTTTTCAAATTCCGCCGGTAATTCCAATATTACTATTTAAAACTTTAGATAATGCCATACTCAACCATTTAGATGTTACAATTATTATTATAAATATTATAAAACTATTAATGTTTTCAAATTATATCGAATTTCTAAATTATTTTTATTTTTACTAATTAATGTAAATTAGGTGTTATCATTTCAAAGGTAAAACGTTTACTTTTATACTATAATATATATTATGAAAAAGAACAATATATTATTATACTAAATAACCAGTTACTAATAAATATAGTTTATGAGTAAAATTTGTTAAATTATGTGTAAAAATATTTTGTACATCTTTGTTGTTAATTGTTATATTAACTTGAACGAACAATTTGATTATGTTTTTAATTAAATTTTTATTCTAAAAGATACTTAATTAATTAATTAATTTAATTTTAAATCTTGTTGTTTTGAGTTACTGTTTACTCTCAGTAGACTTTGTGATCAAAGTCATAACAATTTCATATGTTGTGTACTATTTATATATTGTATATGATGTTATGTTTACATTTCATTATTGCACGTAATGGCGAACAGAACAACTATCTATGTTATGTTTTATTGTAAATTGTAAATTGTTCTCATGTTCATGATATTTGACATATAAACTTTAGACTTAGTTACTGATTATTTGTGTGTATATGGTCATACATAATGTTAAATAATGTTGTTTAATTCATCCAATTAATCAATCAATTCATTCAATTGAAAATGTAAATTATTTCATTATTTGTTAATCTTTCTCAAATTGCATGCAGTAATGTTTGTGAATTGCTTAAATATTATAAAATGCGTAAACATGTCATTCTATCAACCAGATATGTGATTGTATTACATATTTGTGAAAAACTATAACTTTGAGTCTTTGTGTATATGGACATTATGAAATCACATCCTTGTGTAATTATTGTATTCGTTTGGATTATAAATAAATGTATGTGATATTAAAATAATATTTTTTAACATATTTTGTGTTTAGATACTGTGCAAACTGAAATTGTACAAAATGTGTTAATCAAGTAGTATCTTAAATATAATTTTAACTTCATATATTTTAATCTTTAATATATTTTTGTCAACACAGTGTATGCTAACACAAACAAAATATAAATTTCTTCAATTGTACAAAATAAAAATAGTGTTAAAGTTACATTTCGAAAAATTATGTATAGATAAAAAAAATTTAAATATGAAGTTATTCATACTCATATTAATTTTATTTAAATAAATTGAATTTAATAAAAAATATTGCTTAATTCATGAAACCATTATAAAAATAAATAAATACATTTTTATAGAGATGTTTTTAATTAAGGAATACTTCTGTTTGTTTTGAGTGGTTGTTCAAGAATTGCCTACAGATATAATTTTAAAACGACAAATCTAAGAAGAGAGTAAATTTAAGAAAAAAAACATTTAGTAAATAAAGAAAATTAGTAAGCAAGATGCCTCGAACTATGTTGCCTTTGATTTCAAACTGAATGTTTCAATGTTGCAGATTAAAAGATTAAACATAAGTATATATATTGTGCCTCGTCTCTTTTGACTGAAATGACCAACATATTTTTGTAAAGTGCGCATCTGTGTCAATTTCTGTAACGTGTCCATAAAAATCATGGCTGTTGTGATTAAAACTTTAATTTCCCAGTTAGTTCAGAAATATTTCTTTATTTAATTTTACAAAATTTTTGTTTGCTTTAAAAGTATGTGTTATGCTTTGATTCCATTTCGAATCAAGATTGTTTTCTACTTCGTACTTTGGTGGGAAGTTTTTTTATTAAAGTGTGAGATTTCTTATGAATCTAATAAGTTGAGAAAGTAGGTTGAGAAACTAGATATAGGATCAGTCTATTTTTGTAAAAGTTTCCTTCTTAGATTGGAGAGCTCATGTGTTATCTGGGTTTCACAACATATTTATAATGTTAACATATTTTTTAAATAATTTTACACGAATAAGGTTTATGGACAGGGAAGATATAAAACAGTTAACGATTATTTGTTTTATTTTTAATATAATAAATGAATTGATTTTCGTTTATAATATAATAAATTAATAAAATGGACTAATATGTCTAACTTTTGTAATGAACTTAGTGACTTTTGTAGTGCCTTAAAAATGCAATGTTATAAATTATATTTTTATTAAAAAAATAATCACAACTTTCTATATTCAAGCTATATAGTAATAGTAAATATCTATATATATGTTCTCCAAGTGAAAAGAAATTAAAAACATTTTTTTTTAAATGTCATGAAAAATTAATGAAATTTATTCAATTTCGATCGATATAAAAGTTTAATTTTATAATATAAGATCGAATTCAATTTGTTTAAAGAATGTAAAGGTGATTTTATTTTTGCGACAATCTTTTAAAATTATATATAACGAAAATTCAGTCTTTAAATGAATAAATGCTTTTAGTTTATTATTTTGTCGATATTATAATAATAATAAAAAGTAGAATGGCTTTATTTCCAGTAACAAAGTACATGTAGAATTACGAGGGTACATAATATATAAAATGCAAAGATAATAAATAATAACAAAATAGTATAGGTTAAAATATTAATCTCAACATAGGTCTTGAAGCCTTTTATTACATAAGAAGTATTTAGCGGCTAGAAGGAAAATTGTCTGTAGGAAAATGTTCGACCATATTGCGTACCATATTGATTATTTGTAATGTTTTCAAGTTTATTTTGTAGAGGATGATCTTTAATGTAACATATTTTAATAATGTATTTTTTATATCTGTTATTGTATTGTGAGTTTACGATCTGACGTAGTTTTTCTTTGTCTATTGATGAGACCTTTGCGAAGAAATTTATTAGTTTTCTTAATCCTTCATCAGAAGACCACAACCTCATACTTCGCAAACATATATTATATTTCGTACGACTAAAGAGGATTTTGATTTTGATTTTTTTATGGTTAATATATACATATATATGAAGAAAGATAGAAATTTAGGCCTGATACAAATAGTTAAAATTTCAGTTTCTGGAGAAGATAATGTGGTTAAGATCTTCGATTTATAAGGTGACCAAGATTTACTCACATAAATTTACTCACTATCACCGTTTTCAGAGAAATTCTCAATGTTTCTGTCGAGTCTACGAATGTGAAAATTTTCTAATAAAATGATATTATCAGGAACAGAAATGTTAAGTTTGATTTCTTGAAAATTAATTATTGACACATTACTAAGATCATTTGTAACAATATGGAAGAGTTCAATAAATTTTTTTGATGATAAACTATTAATTTTATGAGATATCACAAAAGGATAGGAAATGTTAAAAGTCATTGGTCCGTATTAGATTTTACAATTATTCATCGCTGAACACTGGCTGATCGTCATTGTTTTAGTTCCGTTACGAGTTTTGAGTTTTCAAGTTTTGATCACTCGTTCCGGTAGTTGACTCAAATTTTCTGAATGTTTAAAATAGTGTACTTTTCTTTGATCTCATTTAGAATAACATAGGATAATTGTTGCTGAAAAAAATTAATCATAAAGATGAAAATCTGAATTAAGTTCACTTTTTACGAAGCGAGATTCTTTTCTTTCGTAAAAAATAATTTTTGTTGTTTTTACGTTAAAAATTTGTGAATAAATAATATTTATTATAAAAATGTTTCAATCTTTTTAATTTGCGATAAATAAAAATTTTCTCAAAATGCAAACGTTTCAATTAAAAGAATTTTTTTATATTAATTACATGCAATTATTATCTTTTAATTGTAAAATAAATTGTTTCAAAAAATCATTTATGTGTTTTAAACACGTATAACTTTTGAAAACTTTCTTTTTCAACAATCTGTGAACAAATTAATTTAGGTGTAAAATGGAAAATAATCTTCATTAAAAAGAAAATCCTACTTAAAATGGGTAATTTAAAATTCTGAATAAAAAGTATTTCCCGCGCAAGTTACTTAACAACTCTATTTATTGGTAGTTTTGGATGCTAACAACTTCCTAAATAAAATAAAACGTGTCCTTAAACTATTGATTAATTTTACAAACTATCTTTCTCCTTCAGTTTATTGTCATGTTTTATATTTACACAATAATTGATGACCTTATTTCTCACAAATCTCATAACAAATTACAATGAAAAGAAAACACAGCTTTAAAATAATTTGTTTCGTTTTAAAAAAAATATTTTTAGCATTATATTCTGGGTGGCGCACATAGATATACCCGTTAAATATTTTATAATAAATAATTTTACTGAAATGTATTTATTTACAAATTTATTAACAGAATTTTAATAACATAGTATGTATATAGTATGAATA
>JAUZNC010009217.1:20923-32223 GCA_034780395.1 Vannuccia rotundouncinata | reverse complement strand
AAATATATTCACTTTTTAGTTTATTATAATAGAAAGATATTTCAATTTTAGTATAATATAATGTTATAATACATTTTACCTATAAAATTGTATGCCTAGTTATAGTAATTTTGAAGAATATCCTATATGAAATACAGTAAACATTGTATTCAAGTATATATACTAGGTCAAATGGAGTTCATATTATATATAATTTTGTGTAGAATGAACGAGTTTCTAAAAATAGTTTTCATAGATAGAAGCTGAAAGACACACTGAGAGGTTTTGATTGGCTAATGAAAAAATAGCAATGTTTGCTGTCCCCATTGGGTGATGTACCTTTTTTCATAGCAAATGCTGCTATGCCCATCAGGAAGAGGTTAATATCTAAACATAGTTAGCACAAATCAGAAAATATTTTTGTAAGAGCTAACACAATTTATGGTATATCATTTCTTTTGTGGTATGAGCTAACACACTTTTTGCAATTTTTGTTGAATATAAATATTAATACCATTGTTATAAATACTCATTCCTTTTTTTGTAAACCTCAAATTTAAAGTATATTGATGATATAGTTTTTAATGAGTTTGTTTGTTATGTTAAAAATGCTTTAAAATGATCATTTTATAACCGATTTTAGATCAAAAGCTAAATAAAAAAATAAAAAATTATTTAATTTTTTTCAAATTCAGCCCATTTTAATGTATAGTGAAAAAATTATCAAAATCAGTTAAAGTTTAGAGGTAGTTATTGGGTCTGAAGAAGAATAAATACAAAAAATGAGGTTTTTTGACAGTCTATAACTTAAGATCTTTAAAAGTTGTCAACATGAAATTTGGAATACTGATAGAGTTGTGACAGCACTATCCAACACATATAACATTATGTTGATACCTCTTACAGTTTTTTATGATGACTATGTCAAAAATGCCTATTTTGTTCTTATCCTATAATACTTACAGTGCATAGGTTGCCCTCAAGTTCTTAAACATTGATCTAAAAATCTACTACCATAAGTTTAAATATTTAGTTTTTATTTCTATCTAAACATTTTTAACAACCTCTTAAAGATTACCATAATTCTAAAAACAATAGATTTGTTATTTTATTTAAACATATGATTAAATACATATTGTAAAATATAATTTAAAAAATTTGAATAATGTATGATAATGTTTGAATAATATATTTTTTAAATCATTATTCAAAATATTAATGTACCCAAAAATTAATTAAATTTTTCAAAAATTTGAAATATTGTAAAAAAGTTTTGAAATATTAATGTTCCTAATAAATACATGGAATTTTGGAAATTTTTAAATTTTGAAAATATATCAAGTTTTATGTGTAGAATGCATGGATAAAAAATTATAAGGCTTGATTAAAGTTGTAATTTTCAAAACATTGTTTGCATGTTTTCGCCCTGTAGCAACTATTCATTATCTTTTTCCCCTTCACATACAATACATTTTTTTATATTCTGCTTGAAATAAATAACTGTAATTTAACAGGTAAAATGCAATTACAGATAAAATACAATTACGGGTAAATACAATACAGGTAATAAAGAAAAATATAATTCTCTCTAATTTTACTCAAAGTTTTTAAATATTTTACCTTAATATATTTTACTTGTATATTTTTATGTGATATATAATTGTTATACCTAACTAACAAAATTGCACAACCTTCAAATACAGTAGCAGATAGATAATTTAACTGCAAAAATCAATAATCCTCACTCATGCATCATCAATAATCTAGCAAAAAGAGGGGTTTATTAATATAAATTTATAAATACTAAATAAATATAATACTAAAATTTTCTATATATTATAATTTCATATTTATAACAAAAAAATAATTACACTTTCATTTATAGTAAATCTGCTTTTACTATAGACATTATTTATATCAAAACATTATAAAATAAAAATTAGACTAAATGTTCCCGTTTAAAATATATATTTTTTTAATTAAATTTATATATGAGAAATACTAGTTATAGATAATATAATTGAATAATTAATCTTTAAAAGACCTCTTTTATGTCGATATATGGTTTTATATTCTTATTAAGAAATGTAGTCTCCCAACTATTCTGGACGTTGTCATATTTTATGACCTTGAAATGGCCTGCCAATGGAAGAGACAGCTCACTATCAGAATCTTCACCGAAATCCTTGTCATTATTAATTTTTTTCAAAATTTGAACTGGTTCCTCTATCACAGTAGTCAATCCATTTCTAAATTTGATCAAAACTAAACAACTAGGGATTAAATCTTTTCAACAAACTTGTTTCAGAGAATATGATGTAGGTTAACCAATATTACCATTACTAGGAGAATTATTATTTTTATCAAACTATTTAATAATTTTAGTTTACATTTTAATATGAAGGACTAATTGATTATAATAAATAAATTATCATATTACAATATAATAATTATTAATCATAAAGTAAAACAGTTCAATAGAAATAACACTGAATAATAAAATCATAACAGGAATCAAATGTTTTATATTTTTCTTTATTCAGACAATATTTATTTAAAATGTTAAATTTATATCTATTTAATCATTATTTTTGTAAAAACTAATTTATTATTTTTGTTTTGTAAACATTATATTCTAGTTATTTATCATTTAAAGAAGTGTATTCCATATTTCATTTTTATTGTCTATCTTCATTACAACATTTTACATAGTTTCTAAACCTACTGATTACATATATTCATTACATATTTATATAGTTTAAATAATTAAATGTGTTAATGGAAAATAAGTTGACTGGTTACTTAATTGGTAGTGACAGTATGCTTTGGTGATGATTGTAGGTTCAATGTTTTAAATACAAAAAAATTAGTTTTAAAATAATATGTACTCACTACATGAACAGATTATATATTTCAGAAATACCAATTTTAAATGGATGATTATATCAGAGAACTTGAAGATATCAAGCAAGGGTCTGATGATGCTTATAAGTCAGATGAAGACATCACCAAACCACCAAATGGTTAGTTTTATTTATTGATAGTGTTTTAAAAAATTCTTTACTTTGAATTATGATATATGACAAATTTTACAAATACATGATAGTTTCAAAATTGTCTTGATGGTGAAAATACAAATCTTACTCGCAACAAAATTAAAGAGAGCTAACAGTATGTAATTATTTAATTCCAAATTTATTTTCAAATCATTCCAAATCGGAAGATTTATGGATTTAAGTATATATTAATATTTTTATTATCTTATATCATCATTATCACAGAAGAAGAACGCGGTTTACTGACTCTCCAAACTATAGGACTTGACGATTTAGCGGAGAAGTTTGAAAGTGAGCCAATTGCGTGATTATTTTATTTGTTTATATAATATGGAGCAGTGTGTCAGGGGCACAATAAAATTACTTGAAGATTAAATAAAAAAAAGTTAAATAAAACACCATCAAAAATAAAATACTATACAACAATAAATAAGAAATAATTTTAAAATGATACTATTGATTACCAGAAATTTCCACATATTCACTGAAACCTACTTCAAATGGTTTACTTTCCTCAAATCGAGAATGAAAAGCCCTCAACTTAAAACTTTCCAACTCCCTTAAATTTATTTATATATTTTCAGACAGATGAAATACCGTTAAGGCTTAAATATTAACTTATAAAAATACCTTACCATCCAAATGTCATTTCTGAAACATAATTTTTAAAATTTTTTGAATAAAAATGTTGTTTATAAACTTTCCTTCACTGTGAGAGAAATTTTGTATTGGTTAGACAGCCTCTTGCTATCCGTGAATTATAAACCACGAAGATCAGAGTATTGGTCCTTATTTGTGAAAAAACAAAACTATCCAACGAGTGTAAACATTTTCTTTAGTCAGGCGTAAATATTCTTTCTCCGTATATCTGCTACCACTGCATATTTAACTTCACGATATACATTGCTTATAATTTTTCATTACACTTGGTGTTTTTTACCGTCTGCAGCTTTTAATGACTCCCCTAGAATCGATACAGGTTAGTTAGTTAATTTCTATTTTAATATTGATGGTTTTAGCAAGCAATGGAAACTCCAGATCGTACCTTGAGTAAAAGATCACTTTGTATCTTTTGAGATTTTCATGTTGGTGTTTATTTTTCTAATTAATTTGTTGTTTTCAAATTTGAAAATGTTAACTACAACATTTGATTGGTTTGGTATCTTCTGATTGATTTAATTGCGATCAATTTAAAATATGTTTATCTAGGAATTATTTTGTTTGATGAAACGTATAATAATTTTATTAACAATATATATATTTGATTTTCTTTTGTGTTTTAATAGAACTTAATTTATACAATAGGTACCTAGTGCATAAAAAATATTTGTGACATATTTTGTCTATGCAATATTACGAAGTTTAATGTCAGTGATTTACTATTTTTACTGTAATTTAATTATTGCCAAATAGTTTTTTTAAACAATTTATCGTTTATATGGTGTGAATTACATTTTTAAAATAAAATAATGGTCTCTATAGTGTAATTATTGTCAGCAAAAGATGGTTTTATAGGTGGTTTAGACATTAATCATATATTGAATATTTACTGCATAGTGTAATAATTATTATATTATTACCCTATATTATTAATCTATGATTTACTGTATAGATTGTTTTAATTATATGAATAGTTTGTAGCAAAGATATTTAATGATCATTTTGTTGTATATTTTGGCTATAGAAACGCTGGCAATTGTTTCTTATCTATCTATATTCATATCTTACAAGCCATTTGACGTTTTCTCATTAAATAAGATAGTTTATTACAGGTTTAAAGAACCGATTATATATTATTTATAGAATAACGGATAAACTTTTATATGGTTTCTATATTTGATGTTAAACATTATTTTATATGATTATACACTTTAACTTCTGAAATTGATAGGGTAATATAAAACTATATTTTTCAAAGAGCACGACTCTTAAAGTGTCTATATCAACTTTAATTGTTAATACAATGAAATAGGGGAAGGAAATCCACATTCTTTTATAATTAAACAATCAATATCACTTGTCTTATTTTATCAGAATACATAGTTTAGTGCTCAAGGTAGACAATACCAAGGATCCTCTCCTCCCCTATGCCTTCCTATACTGTAATTAGTATCGAAGAATGTGATTGTATTTATTTATAAATAACACGAGATCCTTTATTATACTACATATGGGCTAAATTATCTGCAGTCATCGCTGCGCATATAGGTACCAGTGTTCAATGCAGTGATATACTATGCTAGCCTGTATACAGAGTTATTTTCAAGTGTTACCTTTTCTGTTTTATTTTGATTATATCTGTATTATCAAGTACCATCTAAGCCTTGTAAGTGATCTATTTGATCAGTATTGATTGATCTGATTTCCGTTGAAAATAGCTAGAAAATGTATTTCCTTTGTGTATACCGTCACATTATTTATTATTAAGATTTTAATAAATAAATTCTGAATAGTACTGAATAGGAAGAATACAATTACTTTTGTAGTTAGTAATGAGTAATAATCATATTTACCTAGTAAAAGTTTTTTTTTCGAAAGTGAACCCAAACATTACGATTTTAGTGTGATCGCGGAACTATATTTCTAACATACTCATTTAATTGTAAAAAAATCATTTTTATTTAATACATGAGCTCAAAGATGTTTCTTCATTGGATTTTTCTTTATCTCCAGATGGACTTGTAATTGGTTTGGAGGAGAGTTCAGAGAACGCTTTTTTCACAACAAATCGTCGTTATAATCGACTTCTTAACCAGCAGATTTCTACCCTCAACGCAGCTACAGTACGGAAGAAACAACGAACGGTTCATCGGGATGTGCGCGATGTCTTTGCTGGTGTGAGTAATTCAAGGAAGCACAGATCTTCCCGTAATGTCTATTTTAATTGTGACTAAACCAACATAATCCATTTTCGAATTAAGGATTACAGATTATGCTTCTAAAATGAAATTCGTAAATATATTTTTAAACAATTATTTGCACAATTTTTATCATTAAATTTTGATTATATGCACTAGCAAAATTTCTTCCTGGAATCAAGACAATCATTTATATTTCATTGTTTTTTAGGTTCCCGAATTTAACAAATCAACTTCAGCGGTAGCTACAACTAAAAGTAATTTAGCCAGAATTTAATTATTTATATTTCCTGCTTTATCATTTGCTATAGTTACAGTATAATTTAGGTTTTATTTTGTAAATAGTTGTAAAACTGTCTTGATACACTTTATAGTTGTTATATTCTGTACTTTTTGATATTTTATGTTTCACAATAAACTTTGCGTACTTATATTTTATTAGGTTACAGTTTTATTATAAACAGTCTCAAATTCAGTGGATCGGTAAATGTCAAAATATATTTTTGTTAATAGCTTGAAGAAAACTTTGACTATATTGGAAATTAATTTACATGAATATCATACGTGTTGAAACTATTATGCAACCTCCGTTCACGTATTTTAAATATATAAAAGATACAAAATGTTCACAACATGCTTCGTGATATTGTCTTGCTAACCAAGATTGTATAACTAGAGATACTGAGGTATTAACTGGAGTTGAATGCAAGAAGAAAGTACAATGATTTACATTCGACCACGCCCAAACATGTTGAAGTTTTTCAGTATTCCTAAACAATTATTTTGTACCTTTGGCGATACACACCCTGCCACCACCGTGTATATCTATACTTAACTATAATTAGGAGGAAGCATGGCAGCCTTGATTAAGCGCTCCATCTCTTTTGGTGGAATGGACAGGGAGCGAACTGCTCGTTCCAAGTCCCTATACAAGAATTTCCACTATGTCAGACGAAAGTGTAAGTGATTATGCCAAGGAGGGGGGGGGGGGGGCAGCTAGTGGACTTTGCAACTTGATCGTACAATTGTTCACTTGCTGATGGTGTACATATCAAAGTATTCTCAACGATCATATTTTTGAAAAATGGTGTTCGATGGAAAAACGATCAGATATAATTTTTGTTTAATTGTCACGATCCTTTTGACAAATTGTTAAATATTTGTTGACATCAATTTTCCTCTTGTGATTTTTCTTTCTTTATTTCCCGACAATCAAGGTGAATTTTCATTATCGGTTTCTTAGTCTACAGAATACAGATTAATTTTCGTCTACTGTAACATCTTCAAAAGATTTATGACTGTGTAACTCCAAATATTATGATAAAGTAGATAAAGAACTTTGAAAACTTTACAAATATATTACATATTATTCTAAATTTATTAATTTTTATTGTATTGTGGTTTGGCTATTATTTCATCTCAATATATTGTGTCACTATGCAGTGTAATTACATTTTTATTAAACACTAGATACTCTTTATCAGTAGCCTATAGTAGGTATTATTCTCTGATATGATGGAAATTCTATCTTCTATTTCTTTCAGCGACAAATTCTCCAATTTCTTCCAGTGAAAGTCTAGATGATATCACCAACAGTGAGTTCACATTTGAACCAGTGAATAGGAGAGTTTCCGCAGATGTGGAATGCGATGGTGTGATACACTCGGTATGTGATTACAACATACGACCTATCAAGGTTATTCTAAATATTTTATGTTAATTAGGTGTAATGGGAGTATAGACTATTTCGTATTCAATAAAATAAAATTCAATATGAATCTAATTTAAACCATTGTCAATGTTTATTCAAATCAAAAATAAATTAATATCTAATATGACTGAGTGTGTCAGTTAAGTACCTTTTATTCGAATTTAATTATATTATTGTTTTAGCACTTTATTTTACTGTTTTTTGTATGTTACCTATTTTATCTAACACGCTCCGCCATAATAGATATTCAAATATAGAAAGTTGAAGATAATCTAAAGAACATTAAGGATTGTTCAAGTATGTTATGCATAGTAACAGTGTCTACATTTGATGTTTACTGTAGACCGATGCTTCACTTGGGAATGGAACAGCGACTAAGTCTGATTTTCTACCTGTGAGTATCTGTTATATTATAATATACTTCAAATACTCAAAAGTAATAACTTATTTAAATACACAAACACATACCCTTTTGTTGCTAAGTCTTTCAATCTTACATTCCGGCATAGCAACAGGGAATTTTCAGAGGATCATATTGATAATTACAGAGAAATGCGAATACTAACAATGATAATTAATTAGTATTATATTTCCATTATCTATTTATAATGTAACATTATTTTGTTCAATGTCTTTAACATTGATTGATTTTTACTAACTGTGTATGTTAGTGTTTTTCAGTGTGTCAGTTTTGATATTAGTCCTTTTTTCTCTGAAGCAGACATCTTGCTAATGCAAAAATAAGAAGAACACAAAGTTTAGTTCTGCCTATTATTAGGCAGAAAAAATATCTTTATTAAAAATCATTTACGTTTTTGTGAAACCATATCTTTATTTCAAGATATCACATTCTGTAACGTTTTTTGTACCTACTAAATAATATAGTCCTATAATTTCTTTGTATTGAATATCTCACATAATCTGGAAAACATTGGATACTTTCACGCATACTCTGACCAGAAACCACAATCATGTTTTCCTTTGGTGTTTATAGGTATAGGTTTTGTGATGCAACTTAATTATGTACTTCTAGTCGCTAGCTGAGGTTTAAATCTCTATATGTGAGAAAATATATAAATACTAGCATGAGATATAATTTAAAACTGGAGCTCTCATGGTTGAGCTACTTATAAATAGTAAATTATAGACTTAAGTTCTTTGTATATTACGTCTTATGTAAGTAAAGTAAACTAATCAAATACCTATATTACTTCACCGCAACATACATAGCATTTTTGTTTTTACATTATAAGGACATATATTATATTGATTTTAATTTATAATAAAAATTGTTTTCGCAAAATTTTTCTTTGGTAACTGAATTCAAAAAGCTTTTGATTATTCTACAAATGAAGTGACTTTCATTAATGGTTACTCTTCTAGTTGGAAATGGACCCTTCCCAGTCATTTTTTATATCAAAATCAACAAATAAATGTATTGATTAAAGAGTATAAAGGTTTGTTTTTCAACCGTTACAGTACAATTGACAACTATTGATTACCATAGCTTAGGTGAACACTTGATTACTTTTGCAACTAAATATGTATATAAAACCTATAAATAAAGTTTCATGCGGAAAATAAATAAAATTATTTCATAAATTAATTCAAATTTGTTTTGATAAATCATTGCATACGATTATATCAACCAGGGTTATGTATGCAGGTTTACCAGATATATGATCCACAGAAAGTTTTCCTAATCTCTTTTTTGAAGATATCTTTAGTAATAAACCGTTTATTCAAATTCTATCAGGCCTAAATACTGTTTTACAGTTATATAGAAAAGCCACACCACTGACCTCCTGTCAGCTATGATTTATTTATACTATTTTAGTATCAAAGAGTTCATCTGCTTTGGAATCTGAGTCAACGTTTGTATAGCTGAACCAGTAATAGTTAGAATTATGTAATACTGGCTGGCCTATAATGTGTATTTGCTACTCAAACAACGGAGGTTTGTGCCTGAATGATTCTTTGTGTTTGTAACGTTTGGAATATTTTGCAACATACCTTAATAGTACTTTATTTTTATGCATACACCAATATACTGTCGAAATACTACGAATACAACCTTTTAGTTGAATGCAATAATTTTAGGATTTCTCTACCAAACTTTAGTTAAAGAATAATCAATGCAATGCAAAATAACAGATAAATCCTATACATATACGACTTCCCCTTTTTTGCTTTGGCCTTCCAGGAGTATCAACTACGCTGTATCCCTGCCGGTATCACCTCGGTCGAAGACCTCAGTAAAGAAGACGTCTCTCATATTGCTAAACTGGCCTTCTTTGAGTTGATGGAGAACTCAGTTAACCTCTATCCAGTCAAGTCGAAGAAAAAGCCCAAAGGTAGAACCATTTTTGATGATCAGAATAACAAAATAATAATCATAAAATGTTTGATTTATATAATTATATTAATGTCTGAAATTTATGTATTAAATTATATTTTTATCTTTTCCATAATCATTCCTTAATCTATTGAAATAGTAAAAATACACCCTTATCCATTCCCATTATATCGTCTATATCAAGCAATTTAATTATAATTTATGATTCCATTAAAAAATTATTAATTTCTGTTGAAAAATAAATGCACAATTTATAAATTAAATTGCTCATAGTCAACCTTGCTTATTATATATTTTAGTCAAATTATTATAAATGTCATCTTTTATAATTCTCTCTCTATTGTTATACAACTTTAGAAGCTACGGCAGTGTTTGGAGTAGATTTAGACAGCCTCGTTGAAAGTGATTCGAATCGTCCTCCAAAGGACATAGACGTGAAAGTACCTCTGTTCTTTGCAAAGGTAATTAGGTTTTCTTCAAGTCTGTCCTGTATAGCTACTATTTGGTCTAGTTTATTTCTAGAAACATTAATTTAATTATTTCAAAAAGGGGCTTAATGAAATATTTTTTTCCAGTTAATTGATCATCTTAAAAATACGAGCCTCGATTTAGAAGGAATTTTGCGTGTGTCAGGTTCCATTGCCAAGATCAAAGTGAGTTACAATATTATTGAAGAGTTTTCATCTTGTAAACAGAAATCTATGTGTTTTCTTTATAACTTTGCAACATTCTTTCGTTATTTAACAAATGACAACATCTTAAGCATTTAAAAATAAATAAAAACCCATTTTATCGCACACGACGAGTTATCTCTCTGTTGCCTCCACGCCTGACAGACAATTGCCGCCGATCTAGACGATAATTATCCCAGTCACGACCTGTCTTCTCTGGATCCTCTGGAAGCCACAGGACTGTTGAAGAAGTTTCTTCGTGAGCTGCCAACTCCACTTCTGCGGTGGGACTTTGTTGAGGTGTACCAACCCCTTCTCCGTAAGTTTTGGCTATAGTCTTTCGAGGAATTATAGCATGAATATTAATAAAATATATATAAAAGCATCCTCCGTTAATTGGCCCAACATTAATTTATGAAATATCGACAATATCAACAAATATTGACGTTTAAAATGTTATGAGGCATCCAATTTTGACTGTCTATATATTTATTGTTGCAACAGTATTTCAGGGTACCCACTCTCCCTTGAGAACCCTTGAATTCTGTATAATGCCCCTTGAGAACCCTTGAATTCTGTAATGCCCCTTGAAAACCCTTGAATTCTGTAATGCCCCTTGAGAACCTTTGAATTCTGTAATGCCCCTTGAGAACTCTTGAATTCTGTAAT
>JAUZNC010009217.1:0-20823 GCA_034780395.1 Vannuccia rotundouncinata | reverse complement strand
GTAATGCCCCTTGAGAACTCTTGAATTCTGTAATGCCCCTTGAGAACCCTTGAATTCTGTAATGCCCCTTGAGAACCCTTGAATTCTGTAATGCCCTTGAACTCTTGCAACGAAATTCAAATTATAGATAAGCTTTTTTTTACCTTGACAAACACGAAACAATTAAATAACTTGTAACTTTTAATTTTTTGGTGGTCGCACTTGATTCTATTTTAATGACATTCGTTATTACCAATACTATTGAATTTTCTTTGGTTCAAGTTACTTATATATAATACCTACTGAATGAAAGAAGAAAAATAATTTTGTGATACAATTGTATACTATATATATATATAATTGTTGATAATACGATTGGAATATAATTTTGAATATTTTGTTTTTTCCTCGGTGATATGAAAAATCAATCTTGTGTCCTCAGGTATTCCAAGTATGGAAAGAAAACTGTTTGCATTACAGTGTCTCATTTTGAACATTCCCGAGAGTTACAGAAATACGCTTAAGGTTAGTATTAATAATTATGCTTTTATTTCTAATATGGATATTTGACATATGGATAGAATTTTGAAATATTCTGTCACTAAAATTTCACCGTTGACTTTTGAAATATACACAATTATTGTTATATAATTAATAAGATTAATTGCAATCAACGGTAAACTAAATACCTATATACTACATTTTACTTTAAGGCAATTACTAATATAGTAACAAAACAGATTTAAGTCCACCAGTATCGAAAAATTAAATATAGACATACCTCGATAACCCCCTCCCCCCCATTTAGAGGGTCTAACTATTCAATAAACACATTAAATACGCAAACTGCAATTTTTATTATAAAAAAATCATAAATTAAGTAACTTAAAGGTAATCTATTAATAATTTTTTTAATATTTATTATTTTTTATAAATACAATGGGTAAATGATGTCTTTTTGTGGATAATGGAGGCATGATAACAGCTAATTTGAAATACTAAAATGTGAATAGAGTTAATAGAATGTTGTTTCAATAATTATATTTTCACAACCAATTTATTGACTGCAGCGCATGTAAATTAAGATATTATTTTGGTGGAATATTAGTACAGTGGTATGATATTGGGCTAATTATTAAAGTTATTATGTACTGTATGTCATTTGTCCAAAAATTAGAATTTGCAATACTGAAATAAAATGAAGCATCTGAATTGCAAAAATGTGATAAAATGAATAAAGCATCTAATATTGTCGCAGGATAAGGCCTGTGGTATTGAATTGCATTCCTTTGTAAGGTTAGCTTTAAAATCGGGGTTTTACTGCAGGACTATAATGTACATTTTAGACATTATTGGGTTGTTCTTATGCGTTTATATACTAAGTATTAAAAATCATAGAAATAACAAAAATGTACTTGATATTCAAAATCCTTTCGGAACTCACTCGCATAGCAAAAACAACGAAGCTTTCATAACGGCTTGCAGTCACTTCAAGTAAATTTTTTAAATCTAATGTTTTTACTTGTATTCATATCTTTTTCTTTGTTTAATAAATTATTTATTTCATTTAATTGCCCTAACAACTTTTGTTTTAAAAATACAAATATCAATATCAGCCCTTTTTCTATGTCCATGAATCTCAGGTGCTTCTCTCCTTCCTTCGACAAGTGATCCTACACGAAGCCACCAATCGCATGTCTCTGTGCAACGTGGCCACTATTCTCGCTCCCAACCTCTTCCCCAGTAGAAAACAACGAGGGTTTACCCCCGAACTGGCTGAAGGTATGGCCGATGTCGTGACACTGCTCATCAATTATCAAGAAATTATCTGGACGGTGAGACAAAGAAACAATTGTTCTTATAAATCGAGACATCAAATTAATATGAGTTGAAAGTTTCCAATTATGATATTTTTCTCCTCGGCAGATTCCATTGGATCTTATAGAGACGCTTCGGAAAGATACGGACCGTAAAAAGGCGAAAGTTCACGAACGGGTAAGGTCTCTTTAATATGTTTGTGTTTGTTGAAATCTTTTCTTGTATCGTCTTCATTCTTTTTGTCTAATAATTAATTCGTTATTACAGTCAGGTTTGGAACAAGGGGATGCTATTGTGGTAGGTTTAGAATCATTCCTCTAAGTTTTTTACATTTTGGCGTTCCACTGCTTTCCCTTGCAACTTCAAGGATTCTGTGATTAAACACGTTATATTATGAAATTCATATAATTGTTAGTTACATTTGTATTAACATACCTTTATCTACTAGTTAGAGCGTTATTAACAAATAGTCATTATTATTTATTTATTATATGATTATTATTGCTATTTATGAAACATGAATAATTAAGATTCTGTCAAAACTGCTTTGTATATTTTTACACAACTTATAAGATTGGTGTTCTTGGACGAGTTAACAACTTGCTTTAGCTTTAATCAATCAGTTATATTTTATAACTGTGTACTAAATATTTTAACTATTTTTATCAAAATTTAAAATGAGGTGATGACATCTTTTATATGATTCACACGATTTGTTCTTCGCTGGTTTATTTTTAAATTGATGGTTTTTCGACTTCTTCTGACATTAATTCATAAAGGATACTTCTGATTTATATTGTTCTGATGAATTTTATGGTCTAATATTATTTTGTTAAAGTACCTAATATTGATTATTGATTTCAAACACATTTGCGACCTTATTTTCAATCAGTTTACTTTGATATTTGAAGATAAAAGTTATTTCTGTGTCCACATATTTATTACGTTTAATTAGACGGCACTTTTATTATAAATTTCAATGGATGAAACACCGTTTGATTTAATAGAAAATTTAACTGATTGTAAAATATAATATTTTATACCTTTATGAAATTTCAATCCTATAAAATTTTTAAATATTGCATTTATGAAATTTAATTATTGAATCAAGCTAATTTTGATTTATTCAGTTCGACTATAATTTTTTAAATAATTATAATAAAAGTTATGAGAAATTTAAATATGGAATTATGCACAAGTTGTGCTGTACAGAATTTCTATTATATTCCTTTTTATTTCTGTTCAGATGATGAAGTTCAAAATCAAAAAGGACAACAAATACAATGTGCAGAAAGCGAGTGAAAACGATAATCACGGAGTGAGTACATAAATAGAATTTTGTTGCTGTTATGTCATTTTTTAAAATTTTATTCTATATTTACTAATTTTAATTATCTTAATTTTAAAGGGCACCCTTTCTGGCTCGTTTTAATGTCTTTTTAATGCGATTTTTAATGTCGTTTTTTAAATTATCTTAATTAAAAAAACTCGTAGTTAAGATTCACCATTTCACTGAGAAAATTTGGTGTGTCAATTGACACTAAATAACGTGTCACAAAAGTTATGGTACTTCCGACCCATTTTTTATTATGACTTTTGTGAGCTTACCGACACATTTATTGTGTTGCATGAACAATTATAATGCACAAATAACTTGTTTTAGTTATATTATATATATATTTAGAACACGAAATTGAACTATCTTCAAATACCATAAATATAGAGGAAATAACATAAGATTGATTACAAAGGAATATATATTCTATATACAATAAAAAAATCGTATATGATAATAAATTTATAAAAGTTTCTATTTTTTAAATCACAAAGAATAAAAAATATTTGTTTCTTTTTTTAAAATACTTGAAAATAATATATTATAAGATTAAAATTCATTTAATTCACACAAATAAGTTTACACAATTTCAGTTTAAAATTTTGTACCGACTTTAAATTCGTCAAGTAACATTTTAATTAATTAAATTTTGTAGTTGAACTAGGCACAAATTCTAGTCTAAAAACCTGTCCAAATTCCAATCCAATCTAAAAACCAGTCTATTAAAGCACACACATAAGTTTATAAAAATATGAATAAAATACATTTAAGTATACAAAAGTATTGTTCGTGTTTTAAAATCCAAAAATCCTTCTATTTATGCACACAAATAAGTTTCAATGGTACTGGCTTGAAAACTCTATGTTAGATTGGGTCGTTTGAGTGCTCAAAATGTTCGACTCTGTATGAATTGTCTGGTGTAATAATCGAAGGACGTTATAAATGAGGAATTTATCAAAATGCATATGGTATTGATAAAATTCCATCTTTAAACTATTATCATATTTAATCGAAATCCGCTTTGCTCTCATTTTCAATAAGTTTGCTGGTCTTGATAAATACTATATAAGTTAATGCTCCGACTACATATGCGCCTCATTATATTTGCATGAATACTATTTGGAGCGTTATTCGGCGTTACGAACATAATGTCACGTATCCTCCCCTCCCTCCTTCCATAAAATATAAACAAGTGTTGAATTCTTTTACATATTACAAACTCAATGTGAGTCGAAGACACATTAGTAATTAAAATATTTATTAATAAAATTAATGTCATATACCTATAATAAAACAATGTTTAATTATTTTGCATTGTTAAAATGTTACGTATTCCTCCCCTCTCAATCCCTGTAACGCTCCATAACGCTTGGTAAATCACCCAACATAATACTTAAAAAGCTTCTTTTACACAAAACGAAAAAGTGTCAATTGCCAAAATTGTCAAGTGGCAAAAAAATTGTTATATATGTGTCAATTGACACATTTATTGCTTTAAAAGATGTGTCGACTGACACGATCCTCATTCATGACACAAATTTTTGACAAATTGTGTCAATTGTGTCACTATTTTTTCAGTGATTATTATAACTAATATAGATTCTACTTTTATAAATACGCACTTTTTAGACACACTTCGGTAATGGTCGCTCTATTAGATTTGCCATGCTATTTACGTGTTGGGATATTCCCATGTCAATAAGTGTATCATTTGTGTCTGCAGGCTTCGAATGTGATTCATGTGCAGGCTCCGGATTTCACCAAGTCCAGTGTACGCGTCCCTCTTTCCTTGAACTTCACAGCTCTCGATGTTGTCGAGGCGTTTATGAAGAAGAAAGAAGTCATTCTGAAAGAGAGAAAGTAAGGGGAACTTGATTTATGTACATTATTAATGTCTGAAAAGTCAAATTTAGAAAGTAAGTAGTAGATTTTAGTTAGACAATACTCTGAATAAGTATTGATTGACTTATTTAATATTCTATCATTTCTGTTGTATTAACTTTGCACATTTCAATTTCAATGTTCATTTCCAACACTGGAACATCAAACTTAGGGAGCTATTTAAATCTACTAATTAACCAACAGAACCGATTATTTAGCGCTTATTGCTGAATACTTTACTATTTTTCATTTATAATATAAAATTAATGTGTAAATAAAAAATACACAATATTTCTGTGGATTGCTACTGTTATGAGAAAAATAGTATAGTAGATAAATATGTTTATTTTAAATGATTGTCAAAAGAATGAGCCTTACTTATCCAATCAAACGGAGGGCATCCATGAAAACACTGAGAGAACGCATGGGGTTGTCTGGTAATTATTCTCTCACCAGATATATGAGGTAACATCCTTTAAGAGTGTGATCTAACACACCGTGTTTCACTGCATTAATTAATACAATAAAAAATTTCAAATTATGTTTCACATTCCAAGTTGGTTGAAATTAACATCACTTAGACAATTAACATCATATAGACAAAATCACTGACAGCACCTGTTTTAGAGTCCATCACTAATAACTCTAACCGCGGTATTATATTCTAACATATGGGATAACAATTTTTACTAAAGGAAATACAAATACGACATTGCGATTCATTTGAAAGAGGGTTTTAGTCTAATTTTTAACAAGTTTTGCCTCTCTTCAGAATGGTTGGTGTCGAGACGAATTCTACTCCTGAAGCAGCCAACTTCTCTCCTCAATTTGTCCGTCTTTATGAAGTTGGAGGAAACATAGGTCAGTACTTAATCACCCCCCTAATCATTTTTTTCCAATAAATTCTAACCTCCCATCCAAACTTTATTTTTTTCAGGGGGACGATGCCTTCAGCCTGGAGCCAACATCCTGGCTGTTTTGCACGCTAATCCTCTCGCCGAATGGCGCATCTGGAAGGTGCCGGACTATTCTTGCTACCAGCGAATGTTAACCGCCCTGTCGTCATGATGATGTGGACATTTCTTACTCCCAGTACTACTGGACTCTTAGCGCCTAGACATCAACTATTTTTGTAAAAATTTAATTTTAAATATCTCGATTGAATTATTTCTAACTTTCTTCCAAGTATTATAAATGTTAGGAATTCAATAAATTCGATAAATTCTTGCACATTAGGACAAACAATGTACTAAAAATATTAAATTTGTTTAAAAAGTCTCCCAAATCTTTCCTGCATTCTCACTCGATATCCGATATTTTAAATTTTTGAACACTAGATAAAGTTTCAATGTAATTTAAAGAGCTTTAAACTGACTATAAATATTTGTCTTCATCGTGGTATCATAATTTTACATGACTTAACTTTAAGGCTGTAATTTAATTAATAAACCTCAACTATTTTTTGGTCACTGTCTGTAAATTGACACTTATTATTATTTATATATAAATGCAATAACTAAAATTATTGTATAGAATATTAATATTATAATATTATTAATATAATATTATTGTATTCTTAATTTATTTTAAATTGTATAATTTATTGTATCTTATCTTTGTGAAGATTATTGAAGATTATCCTATCCCAACATCAAAACACTAGTTTCTCTGATTATTTTGTCTTATTCTGAATGATTTATATTCAATTATGCATTATATATCTCAGTTATTATTTGCATAGACTTAACCAGATGGTTTCAGATATAACCTTCGATATTCCAATTATACATACATTCGATAGTCTGTCGCATTTACGGTTTTCCGATAGAAATATAATTATAAATTGATTAATATCTATACATCAGAATTATTTATGACTTATTTTCTATCATGAAAGAATTATTCCAAACTAATTTACTATCATACTTTTATTTATATAATTATCAATTTTCGGAAACCTTAATATATTTTGAAAATGGACCAATCACCTACATGTACAAATTTAATTATTATTTTAAATTTTTGGATATGTAATATGAGTATTTCTTATATCAATCTTATTATCTTATCTTATATATTATATTATTCTGTTTGTAAATAGTGTTTTGTGTGCTCCATATTTTTTAACAATTAATATTATTCACAAATATGTTGCTAATATATTATACTTCTTTTGACTATAATCTGTTTATTTTGTTAAACTAAATTTTTGATATATTTATTTAATCTAAATTTCAAAAATTAAATTGTTGAAATATTCAAATTTCGTTAACTCATATTTGAACTAAAAATACTTATTTAAATATTATCATCACTTTTATAGATTTAAGTAGTCATATACAAGTAACAGAATTTATTATTTGATAAAAACTTTGTAATTATTTATTATGAATCTGGAATAGTTTTGTTTAAATAAATATTTTCATAACTTTACTTAGATTACTAATAATACATACATATATAAAAAATTAATGAAACAATTTATTTAAGTATAATCAGAAAACTTTTTAAATTATCTAAATATATAAGACATAAATTAAGTCTCCCTGGGTTCCTGGGTTATGTTTGAAAGACATTTTCCGCGTCGCTAGATGTGCTTAATTCATAGGTTGTATTAATTCAAAAGATTCGAGTCTCATAAATCATATATACCTACCGATGGCAGAAGTTTGTTTGATTTCCACTTCCGAAGAATCAATTAAACTTGTATGGGTGATTCTCGGGAGGTTTATACGTTAACGAACCTCAATGCTAACTTTTCAGCTTTCCCCTTCTGCTGAGCCAAAAAAGTTTTGGTGTATACAATGGATAAGGGACACATGCTCAAATAGACAGAACACCGGTTCTGGAATGGAGAACTTTTTCATCGGTTATTTGATTAACAACAACGAAGGCCTATGGGTGTTGTTGCAACATAAGTTTCAGTTATAGAAAAGGTTTGGCAGAATTGAAATATTATTTGGAACAAGTATTTAGAAGAGTTTCTTCCCTGTCTAATTGTTTTATTTTTAGTGTAATAGTTTAATATGCTAGAAATTGATTTCCCCAATGACAAATCAACCATATTATTGTAAAATATCCCTTTTATACATGAAATCAGAAAACATTTCGGTTTTAAGGCGTTACATATTCCCCTAATTAATTTTTCATATGATCGTCGAATCATATATATGATTCGTTTTACAAATTTTAAACAGATTTTATAATTATATCTTATGTATTATAACATAAAAAGCTTCCAGAAATTCTTGTATATATAGAATAAATTAAGAGATCATATAATGGAGACGAGGAATTTTAAAGCTTTTTCTTTTGAATATATATGCCCTGAAATAAAATTCCTAAAAGATATTGATCCATTAAAAAAATCAATTTAAATATTTTAAAATTTGTTAGAAAATCATTTGTTTAAAATTTCTCTATATGATTTCAATAATTCAAATAATAATTTATCGTAATTAGCCAAGTTTAACATATCCATATATGTATAATTTTTTTTCGGTGTTTAAATTTTAATGTTCATATGTAGTTAATCAGAGAATTTCTATGCTTTATTCAATATAATAAACTGATAAAATCTTTGAAATATGGTTATATAGAGCCATGTACAACTATATAAATTCTCCATAAGTATATATTTAGTTATAAGGGATATGGAAGCGGTCTGTAAAGTTTTCATATTGTTTTGGGCAGTGAATTGTCGCCATCAAATAATAGGTTTATCCGGCAATGTCCTTCCTTGTCTGCCATTCAAAGAATAGATCTCCATACAATGATTCTGGAATAATATAGATGGCGCATCTCAGCGTATCCCACGCGATATCTCTCCCTATTTATTTAATATATAACGTCTTAATTTTCCCATATATTATGTATAAGGTTCCAGACCACACAGGAACATCAGTCATGAAATTAAAAATCACTTTTATTATGCAAAGGTGATTTATACACAACTGTGATCGACAGACGATGTTGGCCCATTATATGCCGGGAAGTTTTTTTCCTGGACTACGGAAGTTTAAAATATTGCTCCTATTGATAAAAACACATCATATAAACGTCTGTTATTCATATTGGAATTGTTTATTGAATAGTATTAAGATCAATATTATAAATTTTTAGATGTATTTACTTTAAAACCTCATATTGAACACCATTTAATCACATATATGTTAGTACAATTTAAACACCATTGAAGATTTATATTTCAATAATAATTAAATATTTAACATATTTTAAACACATACTATATTGAAAACTATCTTCAAAATCACACTATTAATACACTATCTTAAATACCAACGTGAACTTCATTTTGAACTTCATCTGTAAACCATCTATACGTAATTGGAATTTAGGTGATTGCTGTTAACCGAATTATTTTTTTTTGGAAATTACAAATTAAAATGGAAGGTTTTATTCTATTTCCTAAATGAAACAGTCGAAAAACCGGAACAGAAACAATCTAAACCGAAAGGCTTTGTAAGTAAATGTATTTGTTTATACCTTATTTTTGTATAACCCTGAATACACTTTAAAATTACACATTATATAGTATTTTCTATAATAAAACATAACAACATTGAAACCGTGTTGACAAAGACTAAGTAATAATTAGGTAAGGTATGAAGGTTGGAAAATGAAATCCGCTATTAAAGATCTCCAACGGATCCAGTCTGATGTGTAGTGAAATCTCAAGAGTTTTTCGGAGAGTCTTATATATGATGAAAAAACGGGCTACACAAGTCTATCCTGAGGACCCCTTTTGATACGTTTCTATATTCTGCTTTTAGCTATTAGTATTCCCCGGAATGAATAAGGCTGCACTCTATTAAAAATAAATATAGAACCAACAGTAGCTTTAGCTCAATCCAGGATCATCACTTTTACCTGTCTGGATAGGAAGTGGAGCTGTGCCTCCGATTGTCAATCTATTTAGCGATTTGTATGGAATATAGGCGCAAATTCTCACCCTCTCTTCCCCACTTTTTCCTCCTCCTTGTTAGCTATAAGTATTATATCAAACTGGTCGTTGATTTTTTTAGCTCTCTGCCACCGCATATAGTCGGGAGAACCAAACTATATACTATTGTGATCGGTGAAATTAATTTTTGCACGTAATCAAATGGGAAGGGGAGCAAAGTAATGGCAAGTATTGAGAACTGTAACATATTAGTAATGATCGATTAACGACTAAAGGAGAATGAAAAAAAGAATGGAGATAGTACATATTAATTATAAAATGTCCGGAGAAAGTTCTTTGACTTTTTAAAACTATTGATTCTTATCAAAACTTAAATGTTGCAGTAAGCTGGAAACAATATTTTAAAACTTAACGAAGTTATAAAAAAAATTTAATACCATTTAATATTATTCTAAAATTTTTAGGAGAAAATTAGACAGCTTTATTTCGTTGTGTTTTCATAAATTTGTTCTTTCGTAATACAGAATTAAAAGATAAATACAAATTTATTGATTAAATAGATTCCTTATTATGTGTAATTATTATTTACAATATAGATTATTGACAATATAATTTTTAAAATTATTTATTACATATTTATAGTATTTGAAATTGTCTTAACAGAATAATGTTTCTTAGAACTATAGTATTATTTATATAGTTTAATGTGTTTATAAATAACAGATTCTAAGAGTAAATAATTACAAAAAATATTCTAAATACAGTAGTTATAGAAAACTTTAATAAATTTAATTAATATTTTCTTGTTAATTAATATATCGTCAGTTGTTAAATTAGGATAATTCATGTGGGTGTATTAAAAAATTGTATATATATATTGATAGTACCCATATTTGTACCCACTATCAATATATTTATACAATTTTTTAATGAAATAATTTACACATAAGGGAATCATTATTTTACATTAATTTGTTTTGAATTTATCATAATTTTATAATATTTAAAATATAATATGCGTATGCAGGTACTCTTGCTATTTTCTTTGGTCAATTATTGCCAATTGTTTTTTCCAATTAGTTAAGTTTTTACAAAAAAGTATTATTTTAAAAGTTTCTTGATAAATACTTATCCGATGTTGGGTAATAAATTTGATTTGATTATGAACTTTTCTGAAACGGAAACATTTGAAATCATTTTATCAACTTGGTTGAATTTGCATTATTTGTCAATCATCTTCAATATTAATTCTGGATGTTATAATGATACAATGATACAGATTTGAGCCTGAAGGTAGTTGTCTAAATATGGCTGATATATGAATGACGGAATAAATGGCATATAAACAAACGACTAGACAATTATTTGATGTTTATCTAAACTTTATAATAAAGCACTTTAAAATAATCAAAATTAAAATAATGAGCCAAAATAAAAACAAGTCCAAGTCACTAAATTTCAGTCAATATACCCGTGCATTGAAAATGGTTAACGATAAAAACGAAAATTGTTATAAGTGTCCCTTAATAAACTCGTTTAATAAAGCCGTTTGAATTAGTTAAAAGTCGACAGATAAAAGCAAAAGGATCGATCTTCTCAATATATACGTTACCACTAAATATTGTATAAGACTAAATCTTGTAAAAAATACTTCAGAAAAATATATGTTCAGTATATAACTAAAAATGTTTTCTACACCAGTATTTTTCCCCAAATCAAAATTCATCATATATAATATATTGCTCGACTTAAATAAATTATAATATCATATACCTTGTCGGATACAATTAGCATTTTAATGAAAATTTTACCCTTAAATAGAGTTACAATTTGATACGATTTCATAAATATAATTTTTAACTTTCGAGACATATATCAAAATATTTATTAAAACGTTCAGTTTTATAACTTTAAAATTCAGAATTGATAACAGAAGTGGATTCCACATCAACTACTTTTAAAGTATTCTTTTTTACATGATATAATTAAAGGAAATATTTAACAAATATTCTATAGAAATGTATAAAATCTGTAAAAACGCTCACTTTATCAAATCATTTGTGCGATTATTGGTGTTTAAAAAATTAGGAATTTAATTCTGTTTTATTCATAAAAGAATTAATATAGTGTTTATGTGTGTTGCTAAACGTTATTAATAATAAAATAACATAATAATAAATTTAAACTATAAAACAAAACAAAAATTTTGTTAAAATATTTATTGTTAAGTTACAGTATTATACATAATTACACATCTAATATGCACCTAAAATTTTACATTGTAATCTTTATTCTGTTATCTGTTGATAATAAGATTACTGAACTACCAAGGGGAAATTGGATCAAGATCAGGATCTATTTATTTAAAGAAAAATGTTTCTAAACAATAATTCTACTGTTGTTATTGAGGCATTTAACGAAGTATCCTGACAAATAGACATGTTATCCACAACCTAGATCTTAAGTTTGCACGGACAGAATATAATATTAATAAATTTCATTATTATATTTTATTTATATATATTTCTTTGTATGGAAATTATACAAAAGATAAAATGTCTTTTGGAACTATAAACAATAATCACTAGAAATGAATGTCGACCTAGTTTGTATAAGAATATTTTTGTGATTACGAAAATTGTATATTGAGTATGTCCTGATGTGATTAAAATATGTTCAGGTTCAATATATACATACCGGAACAAATGTTATGGGCTAATATAATAGTTAAATTTACGTAGTATTAGACAATAACAAAAAATGAAAGGTTTCAAAAATAATTACGAATAATAAAAATGCTTAAAGTATAAAATGTTTTTTTTAAATAGATTAAAAAAATACATTTGTAAATAATACCATATATAGGCCAGGGTTTCCATATTCCCTGGGTATTTTAATAGTAAAAATTCTTTGTAGTAGGACCAAAGTCTCCAACACAGCAATTTGCGCAGATATGGTTGAAGCCCGGCTCCACCACAGCTCAGTACGCTGCGAACCCGCGGCATTGGCCACTTCTAAGCTGGGCTAGGAGGACCTCGGAGGTCTTCCACAGGTGAGGTGGCCAGTTAAACACCGGAGAGCTCGGTTTTGTGCCCTTTTGAGGATCAACTTGAAGTACTCTGACAGCCATGATTTCCATGCTGCTGGTTGTTAGTAGTGAGCTGATCACTATAGGGAGGTTGGCCAGATAGTAGTAAGTATAGTCCTTGATCTGATAGGATCAGTGTGATCGTTTAATCATTGGAAGAGGACTTTCACTTATATTTTCATCGTCTTCTTCATGAATTATAGACACTAAATATATTAATAAAAATAACAATTTGTTGTTTTAAAAAAATGTTTTTCTATAATAAAACGAAATTTCTGGTAAAGCGATTTCTGCCGCTAATTATTAAAAGTTTGAAAAGTATCAATCTTTACCTTATATGCAATAGAAAATGTTTGTCACAATGAACAAAATCTGGCTTTAAAGAACTATTTTTCCCTTACATAATTTAGTGTTTAAAACACCCATAATTGTAATTATAGATTAAGAATACCTATAAATAAATAAAAGTTAATCATAATAATGAATTTATATAAGAAACTATAAGCTTGAATGTTTAAAATTGGGAACAACACGCAAATTCTTACCACGCCCATAAAAAAACTGTTCAAACAATAATTTTGGCCAATTATATTTCTAGCTCTCTGAATTCCGTCAGAGTAGAGTTAAGGAATTTCTCTACAATTCAGTTGTAGTACCGTGTGCCACGTACCTAGAGAAGCTTTGATGCATTGTCATAAGAAGCCATAGGGAGCTTCTTACCTTTTTACACTTCACATATAGAGAAAAACTCAATATTGCACTCTGCAGAATTATACATCTATCGCATTTAATCAATAAATATGTCTATAGTAATTAGGAAATATATTCTGTATGTTTTGGAATAACAAAATATATCATCATTAATACATATAAAGTTAATAATTTAATAGAATTTTATTATTTTAAGTTTTCAGAAATCTATAAGAGAAGAAATAAAGTATTCGTAAATTTAAAATATATAAATAAATCGATATTTATAAGTATAGTATTAACTAGTAGTATTACCTAAAGGGAATTGATCTAAATTTTACTTTGCACATATTAAGATATTAATATTTAATATCATACATATAAATAGTGTTTTTAAATATAAATATATTTCTATCTGAATGTCTACTTTACAAACATAGACATAACCTCAGAAACGATGAACATGAATTATCTACCCTGTTCTTTCTGCCATGAACTGTAAAAATTTTTAACCCTATATATATGCTATTTCGATAACTCTTGTATCTTAACATTTCTGTAACTATGACAGTCTGTCCTTATGATAAATAATGCATATATTATTATTATTATTATTAATATTATATAATTAAAATTTGGCAGAGGCATTTTTGAAATAGGATTTTCTATTTTATTAAATGCTGATTTTATTATGGGAATGTAACTATAACGAATTAGGAAATAAACTTATTCATTGATAAAATTTGATATGTTTTACAATAATTCGACATTAACATAATCGTTAACATAATTTAATGACTATATAATACATCGAATAAACCAAATTACATTAGAACGGTAAATTTTGAGGTAATGTATGCAATTTAATCATAAATATTTTCTTTAATTGTAATCGAAGATTTACTTTTGAAATATTGTATCTATTTTAAAATTGCTAGCTTTACTTTTTATAAAAATCTAAGCGATTCTTGATTCCGAAAATTCTTGAGCGATATTTACTGAGCGATTTTTATAATCTGTTATAGAATATGGTCAATGTTCGTCAATGTACATATAATTGTGAATCCGGTAATTTATGTTGTAAACCTACATTTTCGGATGTACAAAAAATATGATGTTAAAGTGTTGAGTAGGTGTGGATAAAGCTTTGATCAGTGACAGTAAATTGTTAATGCAAGTTGATTAGATTTACTAACATAAAAATAGTCAACATATAGTAGGCAATCGACTTGAATTTTTAGATGTGTCCAAAATTATAATAAGTAAGGTAAATTTTATAAATACAAACGCAAACAAATTCGATTATCTTTTCTCAATTTTTTCTCAAATTTGAAAAAATAATGTAATACGAGTAAATTGTAATAGATTAAATATGTGTTCTATATTGAAATATCATAAGACTGAAAACAATTTAGGATATTATAATTATTTATGATTGAAATTATCACACAAGTATTATTTATTCAAGTTTTAATTTAAAATATTTCTTGCATTAAACTAAAATCGTTAAAATGTTTATACTATAACAAATGAAATACATATATAAATAATATAGAGTACAAAACTTTTAATTTGTATTTTTAATGAATTAATAACTAACAATGACGTGAGGAGACAAATTTTCGTCCAATAAACGATCAGGAAAGCAATTCCCCAATGCTTTTCTCTTACTGTATCCTTAGTTATGGCATATTTTCTAGTTCACACGACACTATCCATTGAGTTGCCTGTCAATTTGCCATCTCCACATTTCGCATCAAATCTGATTTTCTCCTCTCTTTCCTTTCTCGTGTTTATCTATTGTCATAGTTTATCTTTATTTAAGCAAACTTGCACTCTTGTCCAATAGCTTGCTGCTGAGCTGGTGATAATCGAGCCGCCAAAATCTGCGAATCTTTTGGTTAAAAAATCTAAAACTAAAACTTTTCTAGTTTTCCACCTTGATTAATTCACGACTGATATATAGAACGACGAGAATGATTTTCAGAGATTGAACGAAGTATTCTAAGTTTGGAGCATGAACTGTTGTTTTTAGGATTATTACTTGTATCTTAATAGGCCGTATGATGATGATCAGATAAAGTCACTGTGACCATTTTAGTGAAATGGTTTCTGGAATTCTATACTATACTTGTGCCAATTAGCAAAACAAAAAAGTTGATCATTTGAAAAAAAGAATCCAAAAAGGAACATTTCTGCTATATTAAACTGGTAAGTGGCTCTTTGGAGATTTTTCACATTAAAGTACAATCCTTGTATATTTCGAAGTAATTCAAGCAAACAATACAAGTCAAAAGGCAACGATTTCGCTTTTAAGACAAATAGATGTACAACTTCAAAATACTTTTTTTAAGACTTCTGAAGTCAAGATTTTGTTAACCCCAAGTTTATAATTAAAAATTATGAAGATTCTCTAAAATAAAATATATATCAATTATAATTCCTTTATGCACTGTAATTGTAGCCGTAGTAACAACTATATGCTGTTTATTGTAAGACAATTGTTTTTTGTTTTGTCTGCTATATAATGTAAGAGAATATATAAAATATTCATACTAAATATTGATTTGCTGAATTAATTTCTAAAATGACATTGCTATACAGTGAAACAATAATCAGTTGAGTAATTATTAATTAATTATAAATTAATTATAGATATTTTTAAAGAATTCTTCATTTTTAATTGCGCATATAATACAAATTATGCATAATATATTTCTACTGTGACTTTAAGAATATATTATTATGCACGGTATACTCATATTTTTTATATATAATAACTATACTTTTGAACAATTTAGAATTTATAGATTTATATTATAGTTTAAATACTGTGAAAGTTATTTAAATATGTCATAGAACCTTAGGGAAAACGGAAATTTCCAATCGTACATCTTGATTAAAAATCTTAAAATTATATTGTTTTACATCATATTTAGGGTTTTTTGGTATAATTAAAAACTTATAATCTATTTTTATTGATTATACAATACGATATAATTCAATAAACAATCATTATATAAATTTTGCATGAAAATATTTATTCTTTATACCTACCTATATATTGTTGTCATATTGCTAAGTTGTTCCAACTTGTTTTAACTATTAATTAGAAAAAAGTATTTAAAGCCGAATCTACACGAGATTACATTATATCAAAATCAACGAGTTCCTAATTAAATATATTTTTAAAACGTATGTTAGATGCAATATTAAATGTATCAGATATATTCAAAATGAATATTTATATAGAATACAATAAATTAGTCTTAATAATTTCTTAGTGAGAGATATAATTCTACTGCAGATTTGGAAAGCATATCATATCTCCAAAAAGAGATAACTTATGTGAATATATGATTTCGTATGTGAATATCAATTGTATTTTGTTTTTGAATAATTTCCCTAATAACCAACAGGGATCTGTCATAGGATTTTTGACGATAAAACAGTCATTTGTACAACTGAATTAGTGACAGTTTCCTAAATAAAATGTTATTTTATACTCTTTTACTTAAAATGTTCGCAATTGTAATTTTCACTAATATATTTGAAGCAAGCAGGAATAAATTTTCAGTTTGCAAACACATCGTAAAACAAAACGAGGGCAATTTTTTCAGATGTCTTAATGTGTTGCTCAACAAGAAAAATTAATTAAAATTGATCGCGTTGTTTAGTGGAAGTCAACTAACTGTTAATTTGAAAGTTATCTCAAATAAAAAGGAACTCGACGGGACTTCAAATTCTTTCTTTAACCTATACAATAAGAACCTAAATTGAAATGAGAGGAAGTCAGAAGATATAGAATTGAGAACCCAAGAGAATACTGGACAAATGACCAAACACGCGCCTTTTCTTCAATTAAATTGTATGTCAAGGTCATTGGAAACTGAGAAATAAGCGAAAAAATACCACGGACGCAAGAATTGACGCTACCGACTGTCGAAATTGTTGCTGGTTTGAATGGAGGAGGACTAGATGAATTGTCATGCAAATGAACGTTGTCGTTCGGTGAACAATTTGTCTGTGTACACTTCTCAATCTTTTCCTTCTCTTACTTTTTGTAATACCAAAACTTTCGAAGAATATATGATTAGCCGTTGAGTATATGTGTGTGTGATTAACACGTTCCGTAAGACGGTTGGGAATTTGACTTAAATATGACTTTTATACAACAGAACAAGTTGGAATATCCAACCTTCCGGTGAAAAAGAATAGTACTATAGCAGCAGATATATGAGTACAAACTTGAAGCAAAAACAATATTTAATTAATATATATATATATTTATACTTTATATTATTTTGTACTTATAAAACGTTTTCAGAAACTCAATAAACTATATATTTACAAAAAGTTAAGATAAATACAGCCTAGCATTAAATTGAATTTATAGTTTTATTTTTTTTTTGAATTTGAGGACTGTCAGTCTAAATTTATACTGGCACTGCCTGAACTGTCACAGAACATATATACTGTAACAATCAATGGTATCAATATGTATACTGTCATTGTAAATATATTATGTCACGTTGAACATGGATTAGAATATAATCTAATTACTTTAAAATCCAAATTTGACAATAATTTAAACTCTGTATTAATAAAAATAATAATTCGTTAAAATATTTAGTAAATGGCTGGACAAAAAATTGTAAAACACTTTTAAATTAAACAACTTTTCGTTTATTATGCAACAAAATTTTATCCAGATGTTCTAGCTGACAGTATACGTAGAAAAAGTATTGATTTTATTCCCGCTGTCATTAATTATTTCGCGCATAATAATAAAAAGAATAACAAGCTGAAATATTGTGAAATTTTATAAAAATTGTTGAAATTATTGTTTTGACTCTGTTTTTTTAGTCGATTGAGTACACAAATGTTTATTAAAAATTCACTGAAAAAAAAAGAATTCCAAATGAAAAGATTGTTTGCTATCTATAGTTAGTAGGAAAATCCTACCAGATATTTTTTCCTAATCATATAATTATCAATGTTTACATATCGAATGGAGAAATGTTTCATATCCTAACAATATTACATTGTTGAATTGTTATCTAACATTAAAGTATAATTATTGGAAGAGACCTATTATAAAACACGTTTAAAACATATAATATGAAACCAATTTTTGTGACTCGTACGCTATATTGTTAAAACAAAGAATAATAAATAATAAATAATATTATATAATTTATATAAAATTAAAGAATGTTTAAAAAGTATAAATATAGTTTATTTTTAATTTTTAAATATAAAACTAACAGAATTATAAACAATGTTATTATATAATTTTTTATAATATAATAATATAATCCAAAGAAATATTTATTTTTCAATTTTACGATATATATTTTATTTATGAGGGAGGTTCAAAAGGTTCCAGAACTGGCCATATTACAACTTTTCTATAAGTATAAAATACAAATGCTATTGAAAAAATTATATTTTTTCCATTTTTATTTATGTGTAATATTTAAAGTAAATTATCTTTCGACTTATGAACGTTTTAATAACAAAACAATTAAAATAATGATATTAATTCGTTAAATGGATAAGTTAAAAGGAATCATATAAAAGATACCGAAATAAACAACCCTCATGACATTGTCCAAACATCGTTAATGAAGAAATATTAATTTGTAAATGAGGCTAAAACTAATAGACAAGTTAATAACAACAAATAACATTTATTTATTGCGTAATTAGTGCGTTCATTCCTTCCTTTATTAATTTATTTAGTTTTTTCGGTGAGCACTTTATCGGTGAAGCCATTTTGAATATCTCTAATAATTGACAAGAAGCAGTTATGATCAAATTTATCAGAATTTTAATATTCTCGTTTAATTAAAGATTATAAAATATTTAAACTTTTGCGAAATCCTTTTGTCAAATCAATATTACTACAAGTAAAATTTATATCTAAATGTAGTAATCTTAAAATAGGTGTCTGCAAGATTAGTAGAACTTAAATCTGATAATATCTTATTTTTCACAATTTGTTATCATTGTTAATTTCTGATCAACACGTTTTAATGTTTTTACGCTTTTTTTCTTTTTTTTCTCAAAATTATCTTATAATGCCGAAATCATATCGATCTATCTATTGAATTTATAGTCTCAATATTTAAATAAAATAAATGTTGAAAAATGATTTTATTAAGAGAGAATATTTAAATAATATATAGTGATATACGCAAACCTTAAAATTTGAAGGGAGAAAAAAGACAAATCTTATTTTGTAAAATTTGTCCATATTTTAAATAATTTAAAAATAAATATCATCTGTTTATGAAGCAAAATAATACTTTCCGAAGTTCCTCTAACTTTCAAAATATATTGTAACACAATTTCCCAGCATACTAAACAAGATTATTTTAAAAAGATACGCCTGCTTTTTTTGCAAAGTGATTGCATCTCCCATTTTATAAATTTATTCGAAAACCACTTCATCAGTGTTTTCAGAATTTGAAAGGGATTGAGTTAAAACTGCCCATCAGACTATCGTTGAGAGTCGGATTCTGTCAATTTGCTTCGCTCTATTTCCGCAAATTACAATTATTCCCCTCTTGACAAAGTACCATTTCAATCAAAAGACCCTTTTCTGTCCACGTCCCTCTGCTGCTACAGCTGGGTTGAGCTATTTCATAGGATTGAATATATCTCTATACGTTATCAGGCCAGTACAAATATTGAGTCGGTTGTTATTGCTAGGATATATACTATATGCATATAGGTCAAATGATTTCGTGTGGGGAGGTATTTCGAAATGTAAGGTCACTTTCGCTCTGATTTCTAAGAATGTTGATTTTGATTTTTAGAACTAGGTTAAGAAAAACTAAATAGTAGAACATGCCAAACGTAATTTTGATAATTATACGCATCAAAATTATTTTTTGTTGTTACAAAATTTATTAGAATTATTAATGTTTTGAAATTATTTTTTTAAAATTTGAAACCTTTTCCACCTTAAGTTTGACACAACTAATGGCATAACATCAATTTTGACTTTGCGGAAAAATCAGCTTAACCCTTTCCTTACGGGTAGATTTCAAATGTTTGACTTTGTAAAACGGCTTAATTGTATGATAGACTTTCACACGC